>JBBPCY010071302.1:0-10000 GCA_037974405.1 Brachyalestes nurse
GCAAGACCCTTAACCCCAAGCTGCTCCAGGGAGACTGCCCCCTGTAGTTAGGGAATGGAAGTCACTTTGGATAAAAGGGTCTGATAAATGCCATAAATCTAAATGTACAATGGTGAGGTCAAAAGAAATGAGTCTAATTTGGGGACTATTTGATATATAAAATTGTGTTGTCAACATATAGTTTATGTATACAGTAATCCCCCAGTTTTACACGGATTCAGTCACACACTGATTACAGTTGTCTATATTTATATTTCCAGATTGTATAGGGTACAGTTTATACTGTACTGTTGGTATAGTATTTTATTCTATTCTGTTGTTTTCTTAATTTTTGCTGCTCTTAACTTTGTCACTTTCTTCAGTGACAAAGCCCATTTCCCACTTGTGGGACTAATAAAGCTAATAAAGCTGTATCTTATCTCAAAATGATAATGCTTCACCACGAATGACTTCTTAATTGTAAGCCAGCATTGTGTCCCTGACTCTGTGCACGTATTGTGTGTGTCAGTGTCCAGTCAGCATGATCCTGTGGTGCACTGGTCCAGATGGAGATCTTTACTGGTTTTAATTGTGGCCACGTTGCTGACGGCCGCCTGCGCAGACCTCACGACGGAGCACATCAAGCCCATCATCTTCTACTCCAGCATCTCTCAGGTCCAGCTGCCACCTTTATTTACATCTGCATAGGAAATACTGACTTAACACAAACATTCCATCTGTGTAGACGTTTGCTTTTGCACACATTAAAGGAAACGTGCTGCTGGTCTGAAGCAGGTGAACCATCATATCGTAAGGGTTTGGGGAAGTTTTTGTATGTGTATCTACTACCTTTGTGCTCTTTTTAGTACTTCATTGTAGTCACAGTGCTGGCCATGGTCCCTGAGAGTCCAGAAATTGTCAACGGAGTCCAGTTTGCCCTTCAGAATAACATCAGCTTAAGGTCAGAACTGTTCGTTTTTCATCTATTTTTGTTGTTTGTTACTTGGAGTTACTTCTTTTATTCTTTTATAGCTTTGAAGTTGGAAACTGCATTGCTGTACAAGTCTGCATGCTCCAGATTCCCATCTTGACCTTATTCAATGCCGTTTATGTAAGTAAATCAGAGCGAAACGCTCCAGCACCATCCAGTTTTACCAGCGCAAGAAACGTCACACTGACAACTTTGCATGTTCTCTTAAATTCTTATTTAAAACCAGCAAGGAAACCCTGATTTCCTATGATTCAGGCATCTTTTGAACGTCCAGCATATGTTGAGAAACGTCACACTGACAGCTTTGTGTTCCACCAGGATGTTGGATTCGTCCTCATATTCAGCGACTTGCACCTGTGGGCCAGCATCTTCAGCGTCATTCTGGCCAATTACATCTTTATGGATGGAAAGTCAGATTATTTCCAGGGTATGTAAAGTAAAACCTCAGTCTTACGCCGATCAGGAGTCACGGATTCAGTCACACGTAGATTTGTTTTGAGAACAGAACCATAGTTTTACGCGAAAATCCCCACAATAACACGGAAACTGCAAATATCCTCCGCCTTTTTTTGCTTTTTTGTGGCAATAAATATATTTTTTTCACACAAGGTTCACCATTCACCTCGCCGTGGTGTCCCAATACTTTTGTCACGCAACTTTCCAAGTTGCGTATCTCGGCGGGGAATTTAAATTAAAAGACCTTGAAAAGAGGGGAATACGGGTTTACCTTTACATTTTCTTTAAGGGTAATGCATTAAACTGAGTTTAAACTGTTCTGGGAGCATGTTTGGTGGCATATTTAGGGTTTATACTATAAAAATAGGCATTTTTTTTAACCAAAACACAACAACGTGGTTTTTCCACTATACGCGGACGCTCTTAGAACGTAAACCCCGCAGAAAGTGATGGATTACTGTATATACATATATATATACACACACACACACACACACACTAATAAAGGCTTCTCTTAACTCAAAAGGCTATACATAAAAATAATCTCCTCTGGTTCTCACACAGTCCTGACACTGGAGTGTTTTCTCAAATTGTTAGCTACATTGGATAAAAGAGTTTGAATGTAATGTGATATAATCTCCTTGCCTTACCTGAGGCCGAAGCGATGCAGGAGGGTATGTGTGGGGACCAGATGGTGCTGTAGAGAACCCCCTCATGGCCCTGCAGCGAACACACAGACTGACAGCGCTCGGGATCCCACTGTAGAGAAAAATGCAGGGCTCACATATACCTTGTGACTACGTCAAGCCTTTTGAACCTCGTTATAATTAGGGGATTACTAGAGATCTTTAATTAAGCTGAGCTGGAATTTCAGTTTGATTTATATTAAATTTAGCAGCTATCCGGTGGAAAGACTGCATGCAGCTTCTTTGACTTCATTAGACCTAATCACCAAATTCAATTAGAAATGAATCCATTTTATAAAGTCTCAAATCCGTCCATTTAAAATCCATCAAGAGAGAAAAGCCTAATTAACAATCAGTGGCTAACAATCAGAGCCCAAACACTCGTTATATAAACTTACCACTCTGGCTGTGTGGTCCCAGGACCCTGATACCAGAAGGTTCTCCGTCCGTGTCTGACTCCAGTCCACCGCATAGACCTGAAAACAACAACATCAACCATGAAGAAACAGGTACAGGATGAAATAAATGCTACTGATAGACAAACCAACAGATATACAGACAAAACAGACAAGAGGATGGATGAATGATGGGTGGGTGGGTGGATGATGGGTGGATGAGGGGTTTGGATTTGGATGGATGGATGGGGAATGGTAGACAGATATGGAAAGACAGACGAACGGACAGACAGACAGACAGACAGACAGATGTACAGATGGATGGCTGGATGGACAGACAGACAGACAGAGAGCTCACTGCTTTTCTAAGACACATAAAACCATATTATAAAATGCACCAATGTCCAATAAAGATAGTTTATTGTTACACTAGGTAATGTAGTTCATTTATAGTAGATTATGACTGTTGAGCAACTTTATGTTCAAATTCATTACTGGCATCAACTTTCATTTACAAAACTTCAAACACGGCTCAGCCAATCAGATTTCAGACCCAATTTTTTAAAAGATACTACAGAATGACTGCAAATGATGGTGTAGTGTGTGTTCGGTCAGTTCACCTCTTGTGTGTGCTCTTTCAGGACTTGAATAGGACCCTGTGGGTTGGCTGTGTCCCAAATCTGCAGCGACCCATCCCCACCTCCCGTCACCAGTACGTGCTCATTGCTCTCACTCCAGGTGACATCAAAGAGGCCGTCGTTCCAGTCAAAGCTGCGCAAAAATAATAAGGTCAGACATTCAGGCTCACAGTCTCTGGTAACCAGAAAATTCCATTCCTGATCTTAAAAGTGCACTCATGTGGTCACAGTCACATCTGAAATCAACATGAAAAAGAAAGCAATAAGAGGCCATGCTTATGTGATTTTATAACAATATACTGATATATGTGCAGTTCATGTGAGAGTATAGAGTATTTGGCTTTGAACGAAACTCAGACGAAACCCAGTCAGATGTGAAAGTAAAACTTTAAATCTGTTAAACAGGGTTAGAAATGCACTCATATACATTCATCTCCTTTTTTATTTTTCTTTACACACACATGCAACCGGTCATGCGGTGACCTGTTCTGTACCACTCCGCTCTGTTAAATAAATATAAACTATACCTTCTTAAAAGCACAATATCAGCTTCTGTCTGCTCCAGCACAAACAGCGTTCCACTTCCTAAAACACAAAGACACAGAAATAACTCATTCTTACTGCAGTCGCCTCCAAGCAGTCATTTCCAGCACTGGCTTTTCAACAAAGTATGAATGTTTTTTATTTCTGGTGTCTGGACAAGTGCCCAGTCACATTAGTGAAATGTCTAAAAATATTAAGTGTGTATATTTGAAGGGGATGTTCACTACAGCAATAATCTATACGCTGCAATCACAAAACTGTATTAAAACTTTAGAAATACCTCAAACAAATGTAACTAACTGGTTTTCAATATTGTAGAAACACATTATTTAGCCATTTAGGCCCAAACTGTTGGTTCTGAAGAGACACATCAGGTCTGTCTTTAGTGACTCACTGATACTGTTACATTACAGAACCAGCCAGTTAAATTTGTTTTAAGCATTTCTAATCATTTTCTTATACTATAATTTTGAAAGAGCAGCATGTTGTTTATTTTTTGTCATAAATCTGAGGGTGGGCCCAAACGTCTGGCCTATAGTGTGAATTTGCTGGGAGTGGATGAAACACTTTCAATGTGATACATTAACTGTAGGAGTGTAACATTACAGTCAACTTATGATTCGGTTCTATAGATGATTCAGGGCTCACAGTTCAATACCCTCACAATATTTAAAAGAAATGCTCACTGTCCATACATTTAAAGAAAATATTTTATGTGTATCCTGTATTCTGTAGATGGTTTTAAATGCTCCTGTTTTACCTGCTATGCCGTAATACTGAGCTGTAGCGCAGGCCAGCCTGGTGGGGAGGAACGGAGAGGTTTCCACAGCATAGCCGTGACGAGCCGGGCACCTGAACCACTTCATTCTCAGCGTCTGAAACATGGTTTTATCAGTTAGGAGACAAAATTTAGGCCTAAAGACATTTTTAAAAAATAAGTTCAAGGCAGAATTGTGCAAGGAGCAAAACAGTGCCAAAAGAAAACTGTTTTTTTTCCAGACATGCCACTATATTATCATCAACACAATATATAAAAGCACAGATCTGCTGTTTCACTGGTCACTCTGAGTAGTAAATAAAACCGGCTCTCTAGCTTTTGAAAAATCAGTAGAAAAACACTTTAAATCGTATCTGCCACCTCAGAAGAAAACTAAATTGCTTAAATGCCATTCTTTGTTGGATCGGGGAACGGTGTTCTATAAAAAGGGGAAATGAGATATAAAGCAGAGTTTAGTTGTACATAATCATGAGTGTTATTATATTGTTAATCTGAGCACAGAGTGAAACTTTACTGAGATCTCTACTAATCCTCAAGAGAAAATACATGAGATTACAGGGTCTCATTAAAAGTCTCATCTGCCAGGCTGGGTCAGTACTTCATACAAACCAAGCCAGTCAGAAACACACACACACACTTCCAATCAAACGTTTTTGCACAAACTGAGATTTTCTACATTTTCATGTTACTCACTTAAAATGTACTAAAAATACGCTCAATATTCACCAGACGAGTGTTAGATATTTAAGGAACTATTAAGTGTTGGAACAGTAACGAGTTCATTTAAAGGACAGTCTAGAATTTGACTCTGCATCACCAACAACCAGTTAATAGGACTCAGACCTGCACTGTTACAGATTCTCTCATCTTAGAAAGGAAACTGGCTTTATTTCACACATTTTCATTTATAGCTGTTCACTCAACAACTTTCCAGTTTAACTAGGTTAAACATTTTTGAACATTTTGAAAGTGAAATAAATGGATGAGTGGAAAAGACCTGTGGGGGGCAAAAACGTTTAACTGGTAGTGTATATTCACACAAACACACACAGATGAATGTGTGCTGTTTTTATGAATAATATGAGTCTTTCCCACGTGTCTCTCTAAAGTAAACTCTCCTGATGCTCCGACCTCGTGTCTAAACTGTGCAGATGACGGAAACACGCGTCCTTCTCATCGCCATCGAGCTGTAAACCACACTTATCCTCCAAAAACACCCAGTTCAGCAGATCTCCACTGTTTCTCCACTTCTCTGCTCCTCATGAGGACCGTTTCCTTGTTTTGGTTCAGCGGAAAATTGACCGTCACTGCTATTGGCTGATTGGTTGCCATGGTACCTGCATTGCGCTCTCTCATTGGATATTCTCTCCACCTGTTCCGAGAGACGCTCCTATTCTTAATAATAATAATAATAGTACATTTTATTTATAAGCGCCTTTCATAACTCTCATTGTCACTTTAACCAAAACAAAAACATAAACAAATTACATAAAAAATATATTTAGATACATATACATACAGTAGGGCTTTCACATACATATGGATGAGTGAGTGATAGTGTGAGGAGGTCATTTGTGGTAGGCTAATTTGAGTTTTGAGTGGAGATCTGATTGACCCACGATTATTGAAATAGTAATGAATAGTAAATGATTAATAATAATAAAACACAATAAATTGTGTAGTGATGCACACAAACACATTTACATTTACATTTACGACATTTAGCTGACGCCCTTATCCAGAGCGACGTACATCAGTGCTCAAGTAGTCTACGTCTGTCTATATTTATATATATATCCAAATATTTAAACACATCTAACTGCATGTTGCATATATTACCTAATTTACAAAATGCTGCCACGAAAAACGTATAATGAGTGTATAAAATAAAATGTACACTATATGGACAAAAGTATCGGGACGCCTGCCCTCTACACCAACAGGGACTTTAATGACACTACATTCAGATCCATAAACTTTAATCTGGAGTTGGTCTCCCTTTGCAGCTATAACAGCTTCCACTCTTCTCGTCTTGCCACAAGATTTTGGAGTTTCTGTGGGAATTTGTGTCCATTCATTCTGTAGCATTTATGAGGTCAGACACTGATGTTGGACGAGAAGGTCTGGATCACAATCTCCGTTCCAGTTCATCCCAAAGGAGCTGGATGGGGCTGAGGTCAGGACTCTGTGTGGACCAGTCAAGTTCTTCCACACTGAACTCATCCAGCCATGTCTTTATGGAGCTGCTGGGACACAGTCATGCTGGAATAGAAAAGGTTCTTCCACAAACTGGGTCCACAAAGAAGCATGGTGCTGTCCAGAATGTCTGAAGTATTAAGATTGTCCTTCACTGAAAAATAAGGGCCACCTGAACTCCGTAATTAAGAGGTTTGTCCCAATACTTTAGTCCATATACAGTATTTTGCATAAAGAAATGAATAAGAAAACATGATATTGTACATATAAGCAACAAGATACAGACTCCTGAATGTCCTGGGATCATTTATCTGTAGAAAAGGGCCAGTAGCTCTATACTAGGAACTGATCAAGGCAAAGTAATAAAAAGCTGGAACAACATCAGAGAAAACTAGATCAGGAAAAAAATCAGGACGCTTTTGTCAAATAATTGAATCAGTTGGGAGTTCAATCTGCCTTTGGGAAAATATGAATAAAATCTAAAGGAGAATTCACAGTCTCTAGATAACTAATTAATGGCGCCACTTTGAGAAGATGAAACAATCCTGAATTTATGTCATTTAGCAACTGTGGAAATGAACATTTTCATTCATTAAATATATCTGTGATTTTACTGCATGTGTGATTTTATGCAGAACACCACAAAATAATTATCTTTAATTCATTTTACAGAATGCTGAGCAGTCCAACATGTAAGAAAATTATATTTAAAATCATTAATGTTTATGAAGTTAAAAGATTCCTGTCTATAAAACCCGTGAAAAAAACTCCAGGGGTGAAACTCACCAGAATACACCGTAAAACACTGCACCTCCTCAGACTGTCCACCAGGGGGCCTCCAAGACCAGGCAATTAATGATGGGCCAAAACTGCATAAACAGAAAGTGTGTTTTCTTCCTGGTTGCATATACACGCCTCAACTTACAAACAGTGTGTTTTGCAAAATATGTGATTTTTAAATAATCTCATAGGTTAGATTTCAAAACAAAACAACTCACTGTAAAAACACAAATGTGATTTTAAAGTAAAGCGATATAGTCACACATGAACTCGTGTGAAATTCTTCCTCTGCTTTAAACCCATTCACCATGTGAAGCGGGGGGCTGCCACCAATGAGGAGCGCCCAGGGAGCAGTGTGTACCTCAGTGCAGCCACTAGCAATCCTGGGATTCAAACCCACAACTTTCTGATAGCAGGTGCAACTCCCTAAACACCAGGCCAGTAGCAGTTCCACCAACCCGAAGCTATTAACCCACTAACACTAACATCTTACGTTACAAACACAACACTGTATATACGATATGTGTCTATATCACATTTATCACAAAAACGTTCTACACATGCTAGACATGTGAATCGTGTCTGCAGTGGAACCTACACTATGTGGACAAAAGTATTGGGACGCTTGACTATTACATGAGCAGGGACTTTGTATTCAAATCCATACATTTTATTATAGCGTTTGTCCCCCTTTGCAGTTATAACCGCTTCCACTCTTCTTGAAAGGATTTTGCAGTGTCTTTGGGAATTTGTGCCAATTCATTCTGTAGTCTGACGAGATACAAAGGGATTAGTTCCCCATCACAATTATTTTTTTTGGAAAACATGCTTGTTGATGTGTGATGTATTAGAAAACATGAATTCACAAGCAATGGCTTTCTAATCAATAACATCACAGCGGTGAGGATCTACTGCGAGCAAATCACAGCCTGGGGGGTATTAGTGGCATGCACCATCTGATCTGCTGGTAAAATAAACCTTAACGGAAAATTGTGTCATTTCTCATATAGGCGTTTAACCATTCTTGGTCTAAATCCCATCCCAGACCGACTTTTGGTCCCAATGAGACAAAAAGTTTGTGCACCCCTGTTTTAGACCAACCAGAACAAGCAATGTGCCATTTTTATGCATATTAAATATTAGCTGTTGTCATGAATGGGTTAAGAGTTTTCCTTCCACTGGAGACATTATTATCAGAGGTGTCCCATTTACAGCAGGGGACAAAAGTATGAGACTACAGTGAAAATCTGGAATTTTACTTTCATTTGAAGAACATTTTAGATATTGTGAAAATTAAAACCAATTAAAAGTTATCCATAAAATGAAGAAGACATTTTCAGATTCTGAACTATTTCTGATTCTCTGATTAAACTGAAGCAAATCTGGGACACTGACCACATTACAGCCTTTGAATAAAAAGATCAGTGTGTGTGTGAGTCTCCTCACCTTCACTAAAGTGTGTGTTCAGACTCTCAGGTGGATTATCAGGCTTCTGGAGAAACTTCTGGTCTCTTAACATCATTAAAGCAGAATGGAACACTAAGAAACTGTGAAACTCATGGAAATATTCCACACACTTTTCATCCAGACTGTTTGGTCATAAAGTGTCTGGTAATATAATTTATGATGAAAAACTAAAATTACATCCTGCACTAATCTCCTCTCTCCTGAATCTCCTGGAAAATTAAGTAAGGAGAGAAATGTAAGGACATACAGGGTCAAGCCTTTTACTGATTACTCACAAATGCTTTCGTGGCCCAATGCAATCAAATCCTCGCAGCAATGTTTCAAAATCTAGTCGTCCCAGAAGCTGCTACTACAATAAAGTGGAGACTTAGCAACTGGTGCTCAGCGGAGTGATAGTTATTTTGAAAAAGCAAGCCTGTCATCACAAATAACACAGAGAGAACCTCAACCAATCAGAGCGAGCCGTGGGTGTTCAGACTCTCAGGTGGATCTGATCTGATCATTAGAGGCTTCTGCACAAACATGTAGAGTAACAACGTCATTACAGCAGAAGGGAACCCTAAAAAACTTATGGAAATATTTTACACACTCTACTTTTCACTCAAACTTATTGACTGATAAACTATTTCAATTTGGGGAAAAAAAAATTCTAAATAGAAGGATCTTCACTTGTGGCCCCCATTGTGGAGTAACAGTAAAGAGAGACAATGAAACAGATTAAAGCTGGTTATTACATATTGTTTCATTTATTCTTATTTCATATTTGAGGATCTGTACAAAAAAGGTGCAGCAGTGAAAGAGTGATTACAGAAAACGGCTTCCTGGCACTTTCTGGGATATTTTAAAACCAGGGGAAGCAAAAATACTGCCTTTACACAAACAGCTGAGTCACTGGTCAGCTCCACTTTACAGTGATAGTTCTCCCCCCTACCCCAAATTAAGGGGCCTTTTTCAGTGGCTGCAGTTTTGCTTCTTTAGTTTTAGCGCAAGGACCCACAAGGCTAATGTAGCTAACATGTAATGGAAGCTTTACCCCATCAATTAGCACCAAATGCAAGACTAAATCACCTCCGGTGTGTTGGTGAAGGTGG
>JBBPCY010071303.1:0-12028 GCA_037974405.1 Brachyalestes nurse
GATTATCAGTAGCAGCTTATCAAAATATATAATTTACTGCTTTTTACAATAGGAGAAAATTAATATTGAGCGGAATTAAGTTCAAGTTGTCTTCGGATCGGCCCTCCAAACAGTTCAGATTTTTCATGTGGCCCCCTGTAGAAATTAATTGCCCATCCCTGCTATAGAGTCTGAATTGCTGCATGCATACTTTTGTCGTATTTTGTAAACCTATATTAACAAAGTTCTTGTAAATGTATGCATACTAATATAGTCGTAGTAACAAAACAATGCCTGTTACATTCAGTAACATTCAGTACTCTTTTTGTCATTTTTGCATAATAAACACAAACATATCCCATTTGATGAGATTGCTAAAATGCATTCAAATGTATGAAAGGTGCTATATAAATAAAATGTATTATTATTATTATTATTATTATTATTATTATTATTATTTGGCAGCAACCAATACCTGGATATCCAGACACAGCCACATATATTATAGAACCTGTTGCAAATCACTCACTCATGAATATCTGCATTTAGACAGTTCCCTCAGCCAGCATGCTTTTATTACCTCTATGCCCCTGTGTTATTTCTCCACTCATATTCTAGTCAATCACATATCATATTGGGCTTATTGGGCTCACAATAGATTAAACAGTTATGCACACTTTAAAAGCCACTTGGAAAGTTTACAGTTTGGATTTTTATTCTTGCACAACATTTGGGTTTCATGCAAATGAAACAATTCAAGTCTGCTACATGAGATCTGCTTTCTGATAGAGTGTTAGATGGAAAAGCCTCTCCAAAAGAAGGTCAATATTTCCAACTAAACAAACACCACTGTATGTCAACTGCAAGCGCTGTTATTGAAATGAAAGCATCAGGTAGCAACAACAGTTCAGCCACAAAGTGGTAGACCATGCAAGCTCAGTGTGGAGTGCTGAAGCGTGGAGCTGGTAAAATTCATCCATCCCCTGTTACATCCCTCACTCCACTTCCAAACCAAAAGTAACATGAACACAAGAACTGTCGTATCGTATCGTGAACCCAGTATTGAGATAAATACCGTATCGTGACCTGGGCATTTCGCTACACCCTTAATCAGCAGTGGGGTGACATGCGACCTTCTGGGCTGGTTGAGGTCTGAACCAGCTGTAAGGGTCATATAATATAAGCTTGAAGACCCACTAGGAGGGCATTGCAGTAATTGAGGCCAGAGATAACCATGGCTTGTACCAGGAGTTTGGTGGCGTATTGAGTCAGGTTTGGCCTGAAGTTTCTTCTTAGTTGTGGTTAGGGTGGTGGTAGCCTAGTGGGTAAAACACTTGTCTATGAACCCGATGACCACAATGTTGCAGGTTCAACCTAGGGCTGCACAATATATCATAAATTTACAGTCATTGAGATATCAACATGTGCGATATACATATCACGAAAGACTGACTGAACTGCGATAAACGGTGTTTTCCCAAAGCTCTTCAACATTTTTGGCTAATCGTCCTATTGCCTTATGCCCGTCCCCTAGTAGTTGTGTAGTTGACCTAAACTACATTGTTGTAGATTGTTCTTTTGCTATTTTTTCTGTCTAAGAACTTACTATAATTTAAATTGTGTTTACATTTATTTAATATTTAAAATGATTTAAAATTATGTTCAGATTTTTTTCAACAATCTTCAATGGTTCAAATGTTTTATGGGAGGCATTAAAATGCTCAGTTTAAGTAAATTCGTTTAAAAAAAAACATGTCGGAATGGAAATAATGCATTTCATTTTTTTTCTGCATAGACTAGTCAGCATCTGGAGTCTATGTTACCAGCAAATCCAAAACAGAAAAACATTAATACTATAAAGGCTATGTTTTTATTTACTTATCGCATGTGATATCGCCATTGCAACACTCAACAACATTATCGCATATCGCATGTTTTCCTAATATCGTGCAGCCCTAGTTCAAACCCCACTTTCTACCACTGTGTCCTTGAACAAAAGAACCCTCAGTTGGACTTAAGACTTTGTGTCAAATTGGAAGTAAAAAAAGTCTTTCTCCCTTCATGTGCTTTGCCAGAATTAGCAGTTTAGTGAGACAAGGTGAACCCGGTTCTTTCCAGGACTTACAGCTAGAATCTCTGCGGAAGATCAGTCCAACATTGCAGTCTCACAGTCCACTCAAATCTCAATAAAACCCACCTAGACTTACCTTTCTGAAGGTAGAGAAGGACCTACTTGTGTTTTTTTTTGTTCATGGGTCTCTTGTAATACATATTGAGGTTACCAGTGGGAATGGAGCACCCTTTCTTGTTATCACTATTATGAATCGATAGCAATGAAATCTTTAAACATTTACCATTTAAGCTGATAGAAGATTTTCTCCACAATTATTTCTCAAAGCATCGGGCACATACCCAGAAGAACCCTAAAAGCATTCACAATGTGATGTTAGATGAAACAAACAGTCTACTGGAAAGAGCTGATTTTCTGCCCAGTGCACAAGTATTGCCCACTGAACTGAACTCTATAACCATTTGGAGCTTAGAGATTGGAAAGTGGCGCCCACCGCAGTCGTTCTCTGTTTTAAAAACCAGGATGTTCCGTCAAGAAGAAATAGTGAAAGTTCCATTATACAGAATGACCTGAAATTGCGTTAACCTGAAAAGAACTTATTTGCCCTCTACTTAGGCTGCTTCTCCTGTGGATTCGTAGATAACGAAAAAAAAATTATTGGCTTATTTCAATTCCACATTGAGTGATGATAGATCTTTTTCAGGCTTGCAAAGGGGGAAATTACATTGAGAAATTATGTGTCCTCACTTGTCCTGCTCTGTTCTAGACTGATAGATATTAAAGCTACCATTTCTTTCATTCTCTTCAGAGGCTGAGATCTCTCCATACATTTTCATGCTTTTGCGCTGCATGCTTTTGCGCTCAGTACATACTTGATCAACTGTAGCATGCATTGCCTTTATCAGACTGTATATTTACTCCATCCTGGAAATGAGAGTCAGTAGAAATGCCACATCCGTCAAGTCGTGTTTGCTTTTTAGTTTCCTCAAACCTCTGCAGCACTGGTTATCCAGTCTACTCAATGTCAGTAATATTAGGTGACAAACTGAGTGTTTATTCTTTCAAATATCAGGATGCTCGATTTAAAAAGCTTAGCGTGTGAGCTAACTGTCATTAGTGTCCAGATACTTTCATTTTATATTTAGACACCTAAGTAGCTTGGAGCAAATGGCTAATTTTAAAACTTCTGTTTTAATGTTAGTTAACTGAAGTAAATCAAATATTAAAGATTATATGGCCTGTAATGAGAATGTCTGGACTAGAGAACTAGATAGAGAACTAGTTTTATGTGTAACATTCATTCAAAAGTGTTTGTGTGGCAACTTAAAATGTTTGTGCTTTTTGTCCTCCAATAAGACCAGTGGTATTAAGTCAAGTGTTTGATTCATTATTAATGCAGGAAGTGCTCTAGCTTAAAACATATGTTGCCTAATTTTACAGGTCTATGAATGGAAATGTCATTATGTCTATGTGAAAATGTACGATTTCAGGACAAAAAAGTAAAGCCTGGCTATTTCCACCCCTGTAGGTACTAATGAATTATTATATTACTGTGTTTATCTGCAGGGGTAATTCATGCATACATATTCGAATGCATAAATTCTTAAAGAAGTCTGAAAGCGGCACGTTTACATGGGTAAATTACCGATGTGGTGGGGTTTTTTTTATCCTGCTAATGTTAAAATGGAGTTGAGATGGTTTGACAAACTCACTGAGTTCACTGATGCTAATACAAATGACTTTATTTTACTTCACAGTCCCACACAAGTCCCAAACTATTGTGGAGTGCTGGTCATGCTTTTTTGGGGTTATAAAGTGTTCTTCCCATTCTTGTTGGTTCGCTTTGCTCTCTGTTCCTTTTTCTTATAATAAAGCCATGGCTCTGGGCTTGACAGTTACTCTGGTGTTACTGATTTGACTTGGAACATATTGATTGCATTTCTTGCTTTTATAGACAGAACTTTGCTTCAAGGATAGCCTGAGGGCTTCTCAGAACAGGGCCTCTGAACATTAGACAGCATTTGAAGACGGCTAAACTTTTGTAGTTTGAACTCTTTTTTTTTTTCCATAAGATTTTACTGAAGGGTCGCATTCATGAGGCTACAAGACAAGCTTTTCATCACATAAACACAAAAGGAGCCTTGATGAAAAGAGACACTTATGAGGACATAAGCCTTTATAAACGTGTATGTAGGCTTATGTTAGTTGTCATGCAAGTCTAATGTAGCCTTGTGAGTTATGACTTCTTACTTTTCTTCAGTTTTTTTTTGTTCTGGATTGTCTGGACCTGTTGTTGATGGCTTTCCCTGTGTTTTCCAGGTCAGGTGTGCTTACGTGACCGTCTGACATTTCGCTTCTGCCAGACCCTCCAGTGGCTCGGCCGATGTGACCAGGCCGCCGTCCGCTCCCAGTGCTGCAAAACCTGCGAGCAGCATCACCGCGGCAACCATCGGGCTACACGCCGCTGAAAGGAAAGGGCATTGGACGAGTGACTGTGTAAAGCCAGGGAATTTGTTTCTCCCTTTTACACATTCATAAACAAACACACACACACACACACACACAAATTCAAGCCAATCTAGGACAAGCTTTCTCTACTGACTCATTGCCATTGACCTATACAATCCTACGGAGCCTTGGAGGACCCTTTCCTCCCTATTGTTACTCTGACATACACAAGTGGTACAAGCAGTGCATCGAACCAGGAGGATTTCAAAAGCCACCTCATTATTGACTCAAGGAAGCCTTTTTTATTTACTGAGTGCAGATTTAACTTTCTCCGCAGCACCCCAAAGCATCGATCTCGCTCTCAACAATAATCAATCTAGCGGCAGTTTGAGAGCCTTCTTGAACCTCTGTGGCTTGGTTGGAATGAAAAAAAAAAGAAAAGACATGTTGCTACATCGCTGTATAACTGTGCCAACTTTTTTTATTGCCTTCTGTACTTTTTCACATTTAAAACTGACAACATGTTTTTACTGAAGCACACGTGTAAAGATTTGACTAGCATTTTGGGCGAGCATACAGTTCGGCGTTAATCCTAAAATGAGCTGGAGGCTCAAACCCTGCTTTCCTGCCAATTGAAGCTGTTATCTAACCATGATACAAGCCTAGAGGACGTGTAAGAAAATGGTGCTGCAGAAATAACCTGGTGCTACCAGCAGTGTGGTGCCCCGAACTCAGTCAGGGGTTGGGGGGCCAGTGCCTTTGTCTACTTGAATTCTGCTCACAGACTATTGATAAGATTGGCTTTTAAACATTTGTTAAGAAGCCTTTGGACTTGTGTGTGTGTATGTATCACTATAAGAACATGTTTATATTATTACAGCTTGTCTGGCAGTATGTACACTCTTAAAGTTAAAGGTGCCAGAAAGGGTTCCTTGGAGCAAGGCCGTCGAAGAACCACTTTTAGCGCCAGGAAGAAACTTTCAGGTCACTTTTCAAATTGTTTTTCTTGTGCATACTAGTCCAGCTTTGTCTCTTTAGTTTGGTTCATTTTGAAATTTTTGGTTCATTTTGACCTCCCATGACCAAATACAACTAAACAAAAAAATGGTGGTCCACCAAAAATCACAGTTCTTCAGATTTAGCTTGCAAACAGAGGTTTGGTTTGAAGCTTTTATGATAGTTAGTGCTAAATCAGCGAATTAAACATCAGACCATGCTTTTATTCTAGCAGAGTGTCACCTCTGTTACCATCCTGTTTTAACATGTGTCTCCTAACAGGCGCTCTTGTCATTCTTGCTGCATAAGTTGCTGCTAATAATAGTAGCAGGCAGCCGAATAAATAATAGTGAAGAAGCGCAGTTGATTTTAGCACATGGGCCATGGAAAGTTGTTGGCTGAGCATCAGGAACGTGACCAACCACCCAATCATAAAGAAGCTTCTCTGAAACTTATTATAATTTATATAGTTTTATATTTATATAATTATATAATTTTAATTATAAATAAAATATATATATATATATATATAGAATGATTTTATTTTTGATGTGGCTGCATCAACATATCATATCAAACCTCAGGAAAAAAAATATTCTAATATATATTTTATGTATAATCTATAATTTTTTATATAATGTGACACAAGTCACTGCCCATTTTAGTCATTAAAAAACTAACAAATAAAATTAATAAAATTTGGCTATAAGTCATGGACCAAACTTGCTTTTATAGAACCATTCCTGTCACTGAATACTGACATTTTGAGGAACCAATTACCCTCAATATAACATAAAGATTCAATGTGAGTTACAGGTTTATTCACTGAAGTGTTTTAAAAATGAGAACCATTTGTGGAGCCTTTATTTTTAAGAGTGTATACCAAATTAATACGCAAGCCATACTCCATCAGATTGCTGCAGGACAATACTTTTAAAGGTTACATTGAACTTATTTGATTTTGCTTTTGACCGTAAATTGGTGCCATTTGCAGTCTTCAGGTAATGTGTTTATCCCATGTTAGTTTATTTTTCAATATTATTTATATATAGGGTAGTAGCATAGTGTTGTACAGTGTGTGTGCCAAGTCGTAATGCGTAATGTAGCAAAAGTGGTTGCTTCCCTACTTCACCATCCACTTTATTAGGAACACCTACCTTGTATGTCCACTCTGTGACCACCAAAGATGGGGCTCAAGACTTTAGAAAAGAAAGTTCAGCTTGAGAAAAAAAAAATGAACCAAACTGATTAATTTATAACTTTTATCCTTAAAGCAGAAAAGTAATCAAACATTTCTCTTCTAGAAAGCTTTGCTGAACTTCTGCATCATTGGGGTTGATACAATTTCTAAAAGTCTTTCTTTACATCCTTTAATCTGATGGCCTGAAGGAAACAGTGCACATAATTAAGCCGAAGTTACCTGCCTCCCAGAGTACAATCAAACCTTTATAACCAGTTGTTCTCTTAGCAGGTATTCTCTTTTCTTTTAAACACAGCAGTGCTTTAGTTCTGTCTGAAGGCTTTTCTTATCCTAATGAAAGACTCACTGTTTGAAGCCGTGTCAAACCTGCCAGATTTACTTGTGTGCACTGCAATGCCTGCAGCTAATGAAATTTAAATTTAAATGATCTAATAAGTCAGACTTGCGCAAACCTTTGCTGGCCAATGTGTGAGGTCCACACGTCTCACACGTCATCTGTGTAGGTGTACAATAACAGACTGTAATCTGCAGTCACATTTATTTCGCAATTATGTTCATTACTGGGCAGTTTCTGGTCTCAAGACTGGGACTCAAAGTGACGGACCACTCTCAACACAAAATATCAGTAGCAAAATTGTCCATTAAAAGAGTGGCTGTGGGAGTCGGACGCTGATCACTGATGAAGGGCTAGAGCAGGGGTCCCCAATCCTATCCACAAAGGGCCAGTGTGATGACAGGCTGTCATTGAAATCGAACAGATTCCACTTAAGTGGTTGGTCTCAAACAACATATTCGCTAGATGGTGTAACGATGCAATGAAATTCGCTAAATGGAATAAAAGCCTGCAGCCATAACGGCCCTATACATCTAATGATTAGTGATTGACAACCTGTATCAACTGCATCCTCCAACTGTGCACCAACAAGGTGGAGCAACAAGGAAGGTGTTTTCAATAAAGTGGCCAATTATGGTAGATTAAACCTTTCTTTTTTACACCCAGGTCTTGGCTTACTTAAATAACCCACAAGCAAAACAGGATTGTGTTTCAGATGTTTTAATACAGGTGTTTCAGGCTAAAGGTCCTGAAAAGACCTTTTTGTACTTTCACATTTCTTCTTCCCACCAAACAACGTGGGAATGACGCCCCTTCTCAGCACTGCTTTGAGTGCCATTTATAATTATGACTCTTAAGTGGTATTTTTAGTGTCTTTAAATTTTCATGTGTAATTTTCCAGCACTCAAGTTTAGAGTGACCTTTCGGCTCTTCTGACGTCCTTATCAGCTTCATGCTGAGATCCCTCAACGAGAGGAGACTTCGGCGCAGAGCGGCACTTGGACACTAATGACACTCTCTTTAAAAAGAAAAAGATCTACTTCATTCCCCTGTTAGTCTTGCGGTTTCTAGAGGCGGCCTATCTGCTGACGAATACGAGGTAATGAAAGTGAAAGAATGAACTTTTTGTTTGTTTGTGAAGGCCTTGTTTGTCCGTCTGCACTGAGATACATCTTGGGACCAACTGAGAATATACCATTGGGACTGGGATTTCAAACTATTGAACTCTTTCTTGGGTAGCTAAGTGTGATTATGCAACATTCATACATGTTCAGTAAATGTATTTGACCATTTTATGACTCACCGAGATTGTTCTGTTCTTTCGGTACAGATTACATTGTATTCGGACTGTTTCAGCATCTTCTTCTGTTTTGGTAGGAGCAGAAACTCATGGTTGTCCTATTGTGGTTATATTTGTATCACTTCGATTACATATTTTCTCAAAAACAAACTGCTGTGATGCAATTTATTCTCAGATCATTCACATAATGCACTGAAAAAATGGTACAATTTATTTACATCAAGATTTAAATACACATTATATGTCCAGAAGTATCCAGACAACCATTCTAATGACTGAACTCGGCTTTAATGTGCCCCCATTGCTGACACTGGCACTTGCGCACTTACAGCTATAATCTCTTTGGAAAAGCATAGGCCAATAGAATTAGACAGCCTAGAGCAGCTGCACAGGGGCCTAACGTCACCATATCTAATGATAAGTGTCAGTTAGAGGGATATAAAGCCCCCAGAATTGGGCAGCATTGGAGCAGCCAAACTTCTTTCTCTGAAGTAATGAAGCTCCATCCAGTATCTCTGGAATGAGCAGTAGTGGTGTCTGGATCACATCATTCATCCTCAATACCTGACCTCCCTAATGCTCTCACAATGGATGGCTGAATGCAATAAAATCCTTACAGTTCCAACATCTAGTGTATAGCCCCAGAAGAGTAGAGCTTGCTACTGCAGCAAAAAAGGGGCAAGCTTACTGCTAACAACCTTAAAACATAAAAATCACTCACTCTCACACATTTAGCAGGATAAACACATACTTCTTGTACCAGCTGTGCTGAGATTCAGGACACCGGAGTGTCTAAGAATGCATTGATGGCCCAAGAGGGAGGCGAAGGCCTCACATTTATGCTTCGGTTAAAACGTCTTTCAATATTTTTCCTATAGCTTTGAAACAGCTTCATCCAAGGCAATTTAATACATGCAGGACTAGGATGTTTTTCATGTTATTCATTACTTATTGTCTTACATTAAAAGTTATTTTAATATGTATTACAAAGATGTATTACAAGTATTCATAAATACTTTAGAAATGGCTCAGGAATCTGAACTCAATTACTGTTCGAGAAATCAAAATTGACAAGACCTTTTAGAAATGTTTATTTCCTAATTCAGCTTTAGATACAATTTTCATTTTCTGGAATCATCTAGAAAAAAAAGGTGCATCCTGTGGTTAAATTAAACTATTTTAAAGGGAGAATGTGTTGTACTATTAGGTCTGTCACAATCATGAAATTTTAGCTGAAGTTTAATTCCCACATAAATAGAGATGAATTACTTGTCTCTTTTTGTTCATTTTCTGCTACTGTTAGGCCTCGTTCACACGAACGCTTGAGTCTTGGATAAATGAACGCGCTGTGAACGCCATAGGCGTAGCGTTGTAGCGTTTTGTATCTGCGCTTGATTGGCGTTACACTGGTGTTCGTCTGACGCTGTTTAACTCCAGCCTGCAGCCCAATGTGTAGTTTTGTGTATTCACCTGTGGGGGCAGTAATTATTCTTCAGATTTTTTACATGTTGGGATTTGTAGTTTTACATTTTCCTTCAAAACTTGATTTGTCGGGGTTCCCAAAACAATTGAATCGTGGGACATATTCGGTCCTCCAGAACGTTGACCGGCATGTAAACGCAGTATCGGCATTTTCTTCGCGTTCGTCAGGATTTCGGCAGAACTTAACGCCAAGAAAATGTTGCATGCAGCGTTTTTTGACGCCATCCGAACGCGCAGCCGTCCGAGCGCCGGGGCTTAACGCCCGTGTGAACGCTGTGATTTACTCCAATAGGCAGAAAAACAGTCAGCGCTCAGTCCGTGCTCACCTGGTGCCACGAACACCTGATTCAGAAGCCCGTGTGAACGAGGCTTTACAGTCACGGTCGGCGCATCCATATGGTTAAACAAGGTAGTCGTTTAGGGCGCTCTGATGCCCCTCCATCGCCATTGGACTTCATCACTGTCAATCAGACAACGTCAGCGGACCAGAGGGACTCCAGTAGTTGCTGGGTTTGCAATGTATTGCGTAATGCATAAAAAATAAATCTTAGCGAATATGTTTCTTGCTTTCATCTTGTAGATTTATTTGCCTCAACTCAAAACCAAATTCCTGTTCTGATCGTTGTAGCAGTGAAATTGTGAGATCTGATGACTGTGACGTGATTGTGGTAAGTCTAAATGATTGCAGTTAGGAGATTCTGAGCTACAAAGTCAAACTGGTGCTTCATTAAAGCAACTCTTGTAGATGTAATGTTGAAATTCGAAATGTTTATTTACCTTTGCAGTGTTTGTGAACTGTGAGATTGGAACATCTCCTGTTTTGACTCAAAACTGTTGGGAAAAATCAGGCACTTGAAAAAAACTCATCTTTGAGAATCAGCGGGAATATCCCCTATATACCAGACACGGATTTGTACATCCCCGATATTGGCTCTGACTCAGCTTTGAAGCTTGTTGCTTAACAACAGGCACAATATGAGAGTGTTATATAAGACCTATTGCGTAGCAGGGATGGATCCTCATTGGTGTGAGCAGCAGGTTTTTAGGTACAGTGGGGAACAGAAGTGATTTGTTCCAAAGTCTTCATCTGCACTTCAAGGCTCCCCTGTATATCTACAATATTAGGCATGCATACTGTAGACTGTGATGCTACACACTCTTTCAACTGCCTCATAACACGGCGTACACAACAAGTAGCGTTCTCTCAAAGAGCATTTCGGATGTGATGTTTCTTAGGAGGTGCCATACTGTGAGATGCAAAGCCGCTTCATAATGCCTTTCGCCTTTTTCATTCACCCACCATCCAACTCACTCTTAAGTCTACGTGGTTCAGCACTAGATTAAAAACATTTCAGCAGGAGCAATAAGGATCCGCTTATCTCATTTGATAAAGAAAATTCTCGAAAAGAAGAAAAGTATTTCAACTCTTAGATTAGTTCTCTTTAAAGAGCTCCTGTTTGTGAAGTATTTCTGAAAAAAATGTTCTGAAAAAGTATTTTGTAAACTTTGTTAAAATTCCTATGGCATGTCAGTTACTTCCAGTCCATAGAAGAAAACCGACCGGCAAAAACATCTCATTTTGAGTTAGTTGTATTGTTTGATGTCACACAAAAGCAAGGCTGTTTCCTCATAGTGCTTTCAGCCTGATCTGCTTTCTGCACAAGAGGCAAAACAGAGCAACCAGTCAGAAAAGAGGCCATTGACTCTCTGGAACTCTCTGGCCACTTACAAGAGGGGTCAACGTAGGCTGTACTTCCTACGTAGACTCCCATCTTTAAGAGTCTGCAACACCATGTTGCGGATGTGCTATGAGTCTGTAGTGCCCAGTGCCATGTTCTGTGCTGTGGTGTGTTGGGGTGGTAGCGTGAAAGTGACAGACAGGAAGAGACATAACATGCTGATCAGGAAAGCTGGCTCTGTGGTGGGTTAGGAACTGGATAGCATGGAAACTGTGGCTGAAAGGAGAACATTGTCCAGACTTCAGTCTATCATGGACAATGTAGATCACCCACTCCACAGTGTGGCGAACGACCTGAGAAGTACCTTTAGCCACAGACTGACCAGCTTAAAGTGCTCCACTGAACGCCACAGAAAATCCTTTCTTCCCACTGCCATGAGACTCTATAACTCCTCCCTCAGCCACACACCCACCCATCAGACTCTATAACTCCTCCCCCTGTCACACACCCACCCATCAGACTCTATAACTCCTCCCCC
>JBBPCY010071304.1:0-12027 GCA_037974405.1 Brachyalestes nurse
GGGAGGTGAGATACAGTGAGGTAGAGAGGCAGGTGAGGTACAGTGAGGTAGAGAGGGAGGTGAGATACAGTGAGGTAAAGAGGCAGGTGAGGTAGAGAGGCAGGCGAGGTACAGTAAGGTAGAGAGGCAGGTGAGATAGAGAGGCAGATCGTGTGTGATTTTCTGAGGACAGAAGTTTCTCTGTTTTGGCAAACAGTTCCTGGGTGAGATGAAACTCAGATGATCCTAGTTGCTCTGGTTCTGCATCTCCTGGTCTAAATGTCTTGCAGAGATGGTGGAGCTGGTCTGGTTCAGCGTTCTGCCACCCTGATCACTCTCTGTAGACCATTAATGTCCTTTTGATTGTCTGGTGAGTAGAAATAGTAGTACTAGTAGGTTGTAGCAGCTCACTCGTCGTCCTAATTTACGAACATTGTCAGAAAAAAATCTCAGGCTGTCTTTGGTTGTCGTAACTTTGAAACTCTCACACAGTGCAATGTAGGACCACCGTTTAGGAGACCCAAACAAAGAAACCAATACGACTGTTTCATAATTGTCATCTTTCGTTTAAGAACAGAACAAAACCGTACAGTGCAGGCCGGGCATTAATGGGTACGGGTTTGGAATTTAAAATACAAATAAAAAATATTGATATTTTAAAATGATTTCTGGTATGATCACTTATCTGAATTTCCAGGCTCTGTTTCTGCCCCTGGTGTCGAGCTGCTCATAGGACCTTGATGTAGAATGACATAATCAGAGATAACTGTTGTGTTTTTTGAAGAATGTTTCAGGAGAACACACTCACACACACACAGAAATAACAAATGAGTCATCCTCAGAACAGAAACTATTTCAAACTCGGCAGCCGGCAGGGGAGCTGTTGATGGGTTCAATAGGAGATAAATGAAAGCCTCTTCAGTCTGGGTTAACCTTCTAAAACCTTCTGCCAAGGTGCGGAAACATAAAAGTCGCTGCTGACAATTGAAAAATGGCCCGGAGTGTGGAAGTAAACAACACGGCGTAATGTCGCTGTCATTTATCTCCATATAGAGTACAGGATACACAGGAGCATGAAAGGGAATTCGCCTTTCTTTGGGTCGGACTATTTGTTTCTGATTTTATTTACAGTTACCCTGTCATCAGCATCATTAACCATGAAGAGGAGAAGACAATGTAACCCATTTACAATACAGTTAGCAGTATAGAGGGCCTAGGAATCACATCACACAAATGCATTATATTACATTACATTACATTCATTTGGCAGACATTTTTTATCCAAAGCTTCGGGACAGTGAAGCGCAGGAGTTAAAGGTTTATAACTGCCAGCTGTATTGACCTGTAGCTGCAGCGAAGTCTTCTCTCTGCCAGTGCAGATCCTCATTCAGAGTGAAAAACATGATTTAAGTGACAGCATGCCCCAAAGGCAAGATACCAGTTGCACCTATCTGTCTTCACAATGCAAAATGTTGACCTCGGGCCTAAACAAGCGCAGCATTATAATGGTCATCTGCCCGGTTTAGTCAAGTCAAGTCACATTTATTTATACAGCTGTTTTACAACTGATTTTGTCACAAAGCTTTATGGTATCAGGGACTGATAGAGGTGAGGAAAGGCTGACAGAGCAAATGAAAAACTTCCTAAAGGTGGAAGAAGAAACCTCAGGAGGAAGCAATCCTCCTCTGGTCGACACCAGACAGGTTAATCTAAAGGTGGTTTAGATTGTCCAGATTCTTCAAACCCAGTTATTTGTGCGTGTGCGTGTGCGTGTGCGTGTGCGTGTGCGTGTGCGTGTGCGTGCGTGCGTGCGCGCGCGCGTGTGTGTGTGCGTGTGTATATATATATATATGTTGTGCCTGAACGGCGTTCATTGAACACATTCCTATTTTTTGTGAACGCTGAACGTGAATGCACCTCATTTTTTCCACTTTCACCATAACATGATGCATTGCTTAAGTGGTAAGATCTATTCTCAACCTCAAAATTGGTTTTTAATGTAACTTATGTCTGTGATTGTTCAGTCGTATGACAGATAGAAGGAGAAGATTGAAGGAGGTTCAGATAGAAGGACGTTGTTTTGAAAATGACAAAAAAACACGAATGTGAACTAGTTCATTTTTATTTTTCAGTGTGAACTGACACAACACTGATATATATATATATATATCCTCCTCTGATCTTTAGAATCGTTAATCCTGTTTCTCCACTCCTTTCAATGATTCAGAAATAATTTATAGAAAAAAAGATGCTGTTCCAGATGTTTGCACCACAGGAATACGAATAGTATGCCTGCTTTATTAACTCCTACCTGCAGTGATGACCTTGATCACTGGCTGAAACTATGAGCTGTAATCTTCTTTCAGTATGAAATGCATTATTCAAGTGACAACGTGCCTCGAAGACACGATACCAGGACCCTCTTCATGGGTTTGCTTTATGCACATGTTTGACAAGGTGTGAAACATGTGCTACATCATACCTGTCAGCTATCGGGTTTATCTAAAGGCGGGCTAGATAACTTTGCTCAATGTCACCAGTAACACTAGTGAAACAAGTACCACTCACCTTCACACCAGCTGCATATTGCAAATAGAGTGGGAAATGCCATGTTGCACTTATGCTGCTTCATATTGCCATTGTGATATCTTCCTTATACTGTGAGCGTGTGTGTGTGTGTGTGTGTATGTACCCATGCACACTCAGTTCCACTTTTTTATACAATTGATGGAAAAAATCTTATGTAAAGATTATGTAAAGATAAGAATTTCATGATGAACAAAGTCAAAATTGTTGACATACTCAGGGCCTCTGCTGAGCTCTGACTGCAATGGGAAGCTCTGCAGGATAAATGGTGTATTTTGCTTTACAATCAAATATCTTTAAATGTCCCCAGACATAACCCAGAAATATCCAGTCAACCATATAAAAGCTTTACAGGCCTTTTCAGACTCTATAGCTCCTGCACCTGTCCCACACCCACACAATAATCTGTGCAATAACCTGCTGCTACTCAGATCTGCAACTGCTTATTGGGATTAAATCAATATCACTACATGTATCATTATATTATATGTGCAATAGTCTCAACATGTGCAATATCACTACTTATGTCAATATTACTGATCTACTACTGATCTCTATTACATGTATTAACATGTGTTACAATTAATTCACTCAGCTGTAAGTTACTTATCTATGGTATTAATATCCCAGCATTTGTGTATATAGTATAGTGTATTTCATACAGTATTGCTGTACAGTTTTTATTTTATTTAAATATCTGTGTGTCTGGGCAGTCGAGACATAAGCAATTTCCTGATTTTTCTGATTCTGATTCTTTAGCTTTGTCCAGAAACAATTACAGTTATATCAATTTCTTGATTTACCCCCAGAAAATCGACTGGAACATCTGAGGCTGGTCAGGATGCCGTGAAACATTTAGCTGTTTCTTTGAGGGCTCTATTTGTACGTGTTGAGGTGCATCTGAAACTGTTCTTCCCTGAAAGAGCGGTCACGGCTGATGGAGGACGTCAGTGTGTCTGGCCATGAGCTCTGACAGAAAACACCCCACATGAGTTATTATGTCTCTTACTGATATAATCTTGGCTCGGAGCTGCCGCTCTCTCTGTTCTGATAGATTAGGGACTTGGCAGTTTCTTCTTGTACCCACGCAGGGGGCAGACAGAAATCTCTCCAAAAAATCCTCTCCAGAAGTGAAGTAAATAAACAAACAAACAAACAAATGTTGTGAGACTCTGGCATAAACAGCACATTGGCCTTGATGTGGTTCGAGAGGGAGAGCTCTGTTCCTTTTGCTGGCCAGGGGCTGAGCCATTTTTCTGCTTTTTCTGCACTCTTGCCAGCCTTAATGATCATATTTCAGATTGGTCAGGGGACTCTGGCCTCCATCAATAATATGTTTTATTAGAAATGGGTGACTTTTATGGTCCATTCTTTATTTCTGACCCTCACTTAAATGAGTGGCGGACGTGTGGGTAAAGATTCTACATTTTAAATCCAGACTACATTAGTGTGTGAGTCGAAGAGGTGGTTTATTATGATCTGAGTTTTTGCGTGTGCAGTCTAGTGTTACAACTGGACGTCCCGCAATGGGGTGTGTAATATGAATGAAGAGGTTAAGAGAATAAGCAGCAATTTACGGGGCCCAAGCAGGATTTGCGATCTGTCCCAGGCAGCAAGAAGTTTAGTGATTTGACTGCTTTGATCAGATGAACAAGTGAAGAGAGGCCTATTTGAAATTTGTAAACATTACAGTAGGATTTAAAGGCAAAATACATTTTGGTGATTGTGACTCACATGTCCTACAGTCACCAATAGTGTAGCCAGGTGTAAACCCACCAAATTTCAAACCTTTAGCATAAGTAGTTCTTGAGATGTTTAAACATGTCTCCTGCATGTGTCTATGGACACAGTTCCATGAAATTTGATGTACAGTAATCAGGTGTACAGATCAGGAGTCGTGGATTCAGTCACACATGGATTTTTTTTTTTTGAGAACCGAACTCAAAGTTTTACATGGAAATCCCCACAATAACGCGGAAACTGCAAATATCTTTTTTGTGGCAATAAATATCTTTTTTCTGGATGTTTTCACACAAGGGGACTCCGGGCAGGCTGTAGCCGACCTGAAAGCACTTTTTTTGCTCCAAGCGCGATTTCTCCATGGTGCAAGCACTCAGACACTTCAAACTCCAGAGTTCGACTGATCTCCAGGAGGCCTTTCCAACAAGCCCTCATGTGTATTTTTAGCACTAGTAGATCAGGGGTTATTCCCTGAAAATCGTTCGGGGCGAATGCTGGTTTACCTTTACATTTTCTTTCAGGGTAATGCATTAAACTGAATTTAAAATGAAATTAAAGTGTTCTGGGAGCATATTGAGGGTTTACACTATAAAAATAGGCATTTTTAGGCATTTTTTTTAAACCAAAAAGCGGTACTTTCCAAAGAATGTGGTAGTAATTACAGGGTGTCAAAGTTCAGTTTGTGGGCCTTTACATCCCAAGATATTGGCTAGTGAAGTGCTAGATTCTACATTCACAATATTTTCTAGGTGGTGCTGCTCCATAAAGTGAGTCATGATAAGATAGAGTCATGCACCTCCTAAAGACCAACTTGCCAGACACATGTTGTAATTTTTGGTACCTGCCCACCCCACTTCCAGGGGGCGCCAGAACAAGCCCACCTAGTGATGTAAACCTCGTAATGCCATATCAACCAAGCATGGCAAGTTTCATGTGGATTGATGAATTCTGATTCGATGAAATTGTTGGCCAAATCAAGACAAAATATTTTGGTAACCGGGTGTATGGAGTGCACCCACCCCCCAGAATATTATTATGCCAGTGGTGTGGGCTGTGAGTTACAAATGCTTGAGGAAGCCAGCTCTAAAATGTGTTTGGAAACTCAGTACAAGAGAGTTGCAATTAAAATTCTGTATAATCCCCATGCTAATGCTGCCACACTGTGATAATTCTTCACTGTCCTTCACACGGCTGGTCCACAGGAGCTGATGCAGCCTGTTTGGGTTTTGCCTTTTTTCTGAATACAAAAGGATTCCATCACACATGCCGTTACCAAAGTTTAGATCATTCTATGATAGAAATCATAAAAGTTTATTGAATTTATTACTGTTTTCATTTGAGGATGTCTACTTTTTCAAACCTTTTTAGCGAAGTGTACCTACACCTTTTGTGTGCAGTGTTGGTGGGGGAGTGGCCCGTATTGTCTAATGTGTAACTATTAGTCAGATTTTAAGCTTAATTACCTGGGCTGATACTGCGCAGCCTGTTCTGAATGCAGTGCGCGTCGGCGCCGGCGGTGTTCATTGTTCAGATGTTCAGACAGTACTGACACCTGTTCCTGTTTGGAGGGGGTTTGTTGCATTCCCACGAGTGCTCCTACAGCCAGCTGCTGAAAGTTTCTTCAGTGTGGAGATGATTAACGATCAGGCTGCTCAAGACCTCTCAAGAACACACCATCCGGTGGTAGTTATACCTATGCCCTTAAAATAAGAGGGGTTCTTTGAGGGTCGTTCAGTATTTTATATTTTTAACAATGACTCAACAAGCCGTTTGATTGAACTGAATGATCCTTTTCCTCATTAAATGGTTCTTCTTTATGGTGGAAAAGCTGTTGTATATGGTTCTATACAGAAACAAAAAGAGATCCAGATTTTTGTTACACATTTTCGGGACTGTACTGAATGCTTTTTCTATAAATGTAGTTCAAGTAATTTCAAAAAGATGATTGTAGTATACAAAACTGGCTTACAGTTCACAGAACTGGTTCGTTTTCCAGTTAAGATTAGGGCTGGCTTCTGCATTGATAATATTTTCTAGGTGGTGCTGCTCCATAAGTGAGTCATGATGAGTTCGAGTCATGCATCTCCTAAAGACCAACTTGCCAGACTGATTTTTGGTCAAACAGATTGGCCAATTAGTACTTTGTGTCTACCCACTTTATGGGGTGCCAGCGCAAGCCCACCTAGCGATGTAAACCTCGTAATGCCATATCACCCACGTGGAGCTAGAATGGCAAGTTTCATGTGGATTGATGAATTCTGATTAAATGAAGTTGTTGACCAAATCGAGACAAAATATTCTGGTGACAGGGTGTATGGAGGCAGAATTTTTGTGTCCCCCCCAGTATATTATAATGTGTAATATATAATTTCAAAAAGATGATTGTAGTATACAAAACTGGCTTACAGCTTACAGAACTGGTCCAGTTTTCCTGCTAAGATTAGGTTTTGCTCCAAAATCATTTTACTGGGTTTGAATTTTCATTGAATATTTCCAACCAAGTCCTGAGAATGAGTACTTAAATACTCATCCACTGAACCTTTTAAAAATTGATCATAATTTGAAGTGCAGTTTAAAACCTATTCAGTCAGTAGTTTATCAAAAGTCTGAAGCTGAAGCCCAACTGCTCATGCACCGTATGTTGCTGTAGAAGCCACAATTGTAACCTCTTGTTCAAATACAGCTGGAATGAGTTACAAAGACGTTAAAAGTGTTAAGAAACAGGTTTGAGCCTCTGCGCTTTTACCATTGCCCTCACCAAACTAATAGTGTTGTAAAATGTTCCACTGTTTGAAATGACTCCTCAAACTTGGCTTGTCTTCATCTCACTTTCTTATGAAAAGTGCACAGAGCTCACTACTGGTGAATCATGTTACAGATGGATGTGAATGCAGCATTAAGAGTCTCGACCAAGGCTTCTTGGCATTATGTCATCTGAACCCCAGTCTGCTAAGTGAAGGACAGCTGTGTTATCTGCTGCTCTACACCTATGATCACTATTTATAATGCACCATATATAAATGGTCTTTCACTGTCATTTTAATAAGGTCTGTCTCGAGAAAGGGCACATCCTCTTAGCCAGTGATGAAAATGCCCTGCTGTATTTGGGAGTCCCTACGCTCAAATGCTGGCTGGATGCCAGTTCTTTCCAAGCAGTGGATCATCAAAATGTATGGTTAATAATTCTTCTGTTGAAATATGTCAGAAATCTGTCTGATTAAAAAAAATGGAAATCTAAAATGTCCTAGGAGAGAACTTTTCTTTTTTTCAATTTGGAGCACAACCTCAGCAGGTTAATTCATGCAAATGGCTTCAGCAGCCTTTGATTTAGGAAATGGGTCAAATTTTGCTCCAAACTGTTGGGATTCTGAGCTTCGGATTTACAACCAGCTCTCTCACAGCATTGCGGCCCACCTACTGTAAAGTTCTGAGGCTCGTTCCAAGTTATTGTATGTAATTACAGTTTTTTAGGCTATCATTGAGCAGCTGGTGCTTTTGATGAATCAGTTAACTACCGCACCACCCTGAGGCAGACCAGCGCTGCAGATAACAATAAAGACAGAAATCTTCAATTTCCAGACTGAAGCGACTATAATAAAGCACTATTACATTTTCCCTTCATTTGTATGTGAGTGTTTTCTAATAGACGCTATAATGGCACAGCATGTTCTTTTATTTTAAGGAACCCCTAGAATTTTGATTTTGAGGCTTTCGGGAGGTCCAAAGGGTTTATCTGGGGATCCTGAACCTCTTGGCATCTTGTTCAGTCAGCCATTCTCTGCACATATGCTACATCTACCCTTATTGTGTTATCTATACTATTCTTGCAGCTGTACTATGTCTTAAGGAAGATTTTGAGCACTTGTCAGATGTTCCTTATATGGCAAAGACTCTTAGCCACTCCACAGTTCTACAACAACACATTAGAGCTCAGGCATCACGTCTGCACTCATGCATGTCTCTCTGGATAAGAGCGTCTACCAAATGCTGTAAATGTAAACATAGGCCATAAAAGGTCAATAGAACAATGGTTGCTTGACTCATATGAGTTAGAAGATAAAACAGAATAGAAGTATAGACCAGAGGGTCCAAGTGACGTCTTCACTGTTGCTCTGAAATGTGAAAAAACTACTAAGAAAAAGACATTTCTTGAAGAAAGAATAAGCATTTCACTGTGGGCCTGGTATCTTCGGTGATTGCTGTGGTGTTCCAGGTGGTTGCTAGAGTGTTGCTTGGTAGATGCTTTGGGATCCCACATCGTTGATGCTAGTGTTTTTGTGTCATGCTTATAAAAGTGACGCACAATTCCCCACAAAGTTTCATCATTCATACATTATGTGAGGTTAACAATATATGTATGAAAACAGCATATTTGATTCAAACACTGTGTACAAACACACCATTCCCAATAAGACGGAGCATTCTGAAGTTGGATCAGTGTCGATGGACAAAAATCCAGCAGAAAAGAAGAATATACTGTCGGATAATAAGAGTTACTGATGTCACTAATAAAGGAAAACCCTTCAAGCGTTCATGCTCTGTTTTCTCAGCTGCCTCACCGGGGTGTAAGCAGAGCGAGCGCAGCCTCTCTACCTACAAACCAGGCCTGCTGAGAACAGGAACTGGTCTGGGTGAGATAAAACTTAAATCCTGTGTGGGGGAAGAATCCCACATCAGTGCTTTCTCCAGCAAATCACACGGAGCCTGCGGGGGCGGAAGCCTCAACGGAAATTTAAACAGGAGCACAGTGTTCTTGCAGAAACAGTGCACTACCTGTGGATCGGTACGGAATATGCAGGTGTGCCCACTGGGAGCTTCATCTACTAACTCCTCACTCCTCATCTAGCTGGTTGGTGGATTGAAAAGAGTCATCCAAAGCTAAACACATTCTAGTCAATACCAGGATTTCCATTTAAACATTTAGCACATTTTAAGCAAATTTCCAAAAATGTGGTAAAGTAAATGGTATAGAAACTACTACGAGGCTCTAATTCCTAAATGTGGCATCACAGATAAGAGTGTGTTACAATACACAATTCTCTTTGCTTTTGTTTCTCAATAGAGTTGCTTTCACCCCTGTATTAGCTTTACATGCACTACTGATTCGGTGATGCCAGATGAGTCGAGCAGTGGATATTTCATTAGGGCTGAAGTTGCTGTCCCAAGTTGCCGTTGCCCACCAGCCTCCTGGGAATGCCACCCAAGAGTCAGTCCACCAGGACCGCTGAGAACTTTCATCTTGCTCTCACCAGATGGAACGGAAATATTTTATTCTTAGAATGTCATTAGTTATCTGAAAAAAAACATTTTTTTTCTCATTTTTCCTTTAGACCAACTTATCCAGCTCAAATGCCTTTTTCCATCCAGCCACTTTCAGAACTCGCATAAAAGAGGCAGATAGAAAGCCTTTTAATGTGAGTCATTAAAATATGAATGGGAAGACTTGTAAAACTTAGCATGGCAGCGATATTACAGTGAAAAGAGCTGAAAACCTTGTTGCTGACCAGGAAAATGTGGCCCCTTGTTGTGAAGATGTATAGTAACTGAAGACCCCAGTTAATTTTGTTATTTGAGCTAAAGAGCCACGGGCGTTTCTGGGTGTAGACGGTTGCCTCGGGCGGCACTGGCACAGGGGCAACAATTGTCAATCACCCCTTCACATCTGTCGAAATAAATTTAGTTGATCACCTCACCCCACACCTCACCCTGGATCGACAGAACTTGCCTTGAGAAAAAAAAAAAAAAAAAGAACTTGCCTTGAGCGCTAAAATGGCCAGAAGCACCACTGTGAAGACCAAGTTTTTTTTCCCCCCCAAAGATAATTTTGTCAGAATAAACAGTGATTTCAAATGTCTTTAAAGATTAGTTTGACTGTCATTTTTGGGTTTATTTTAAACAAAAACCTTTTCAAAACAATGATAAAACAACAATCTTTAGTTCAGAAAAGGCTAACATCAGAAGTCAATAGTCACCCTCATGTTTTCCTTTAAAATATCCACAAAACCTCTCTGAACCCACTCAAACCACATCCAGCTCTTTGTTAAGGTGGAAGAGATTTGTGCATGTGGTACAAGACTTTTCTAGCTGCCAAATGCTTTGTGAAAACAGACCCTGTTGTGTAAAAAACTGGCCCACAGCACAGCAAGTTTAGTTCATTTTTATAGCTCATAGTAAGTCATCCTCTGTCCTAAACCACGTCCGCAAGTGACGAAGAACATCCACCTTAATGAAGAACTGCATGAGGTTTGAGTGGGTTTTTTAGGATGTGTTTAAGGAAAACATTTTGGTGACTGTTGACTGGTGTTAGCGATTTGAGCCTTGTGGCTCCAGTTCTGCACTAAAGAAGCAAAATCTGGACTCCAAACATGTCTTGGCTGATCTAGTACATGTGGAATCGCTGAATTGTTCCTTTAATGTGCTGTTATGTCAAGACTAGTGTCTGGACATTATGTGGCCACTGTAATGACAAACCTAAATAAAGTAAATAAATCTCATATTAAGCTTCTCTGATACAGTACAATCTTGCTAGACATCATTAGGACTACAATGCGGCCAAAACATGAAAGAGGCCGGATAACGTGGTGCGAAGGGAAGAGGAGAGCTCCTGGGAGAGTGCGGCTGAATTAGTGTAATTACACACCCCCAACATCACCATATGGCTGCTTTGATCCACGAATGCTGCACATTTCTCATACACACACACACACACACACACACACACACACACACACACATTCTAGGACCAGAAAGAGCAGGGATATGTAGGCTTTATCTGAGAGGGATTACTACTACAGCAACATTAGCCTTGAATGAAACAGCAAGTTATAAACCTGTCCATCAGCGTCGTCACTGATCTCTGATTGTGGGCTGCGGTGGGCCGCGGTGGGTCTGCGGCGTTTCGACATGCAGAGCAGATCACGAGCGCCGTTTGTCCTGTTAAAGAAGGTCATTCTGATATTTGTAGAGCTGCAAGGAAAACCACAGGGAGGCTGTTACTGCTGGAGAAACACGTTCCACCATCCCTCCTTCTGAGAGAGAGAGAGACAGAGAGAGAGAAATCCCATCTGACCATTTCCCTTCAACAATCACTTCTTTCTACTCCCCTCATACCTGTCTCTCTCCTCGCTCTCTTTCTCTCTCCCCTCTCTGTTTACTGTTCTCTTTCTTCTTTTGTCCCATTTCGTCTGTCACTTTCTCCTTGTTTGTTCCCCCATACCCCTCTCTTCCTCTCTTCCTCCCCTTCTCTCTCTCTCTGTCTCTCTCTCCCTGTCTCTCTCTCTCTTTCTGTCTCAGTTTCTCCCCGCTCTCTCTCTCTGTCTGTCTCTCTCTCTCTGTCTCTGTCTCTTTCTGTCTCAGTTTCTCCCACCTCTCTCTCTCTCTCTCTCTGTCTCTCTCTCTCTCCTTCTCTCTCTCTCCTTCTCTCTCTCTCTCTCTCCCTCTCTTTCTCTCTCTCTTTGTTGGACGGGGGTGTTGAAGAGCACTGGAGCCTCTGTAGACTCATCATCACTTTGTTGTATTATTCACCAGGCTGGGCTTTAGAACTTACTCAGGCCTCGCTGGGCTTGGAGCTCGTCTAACGGCAGGAGAGAGAGAGAGAGAGAGAGAGAGAGAGAGAGAGAGAGAGAGAAAGAGAAAGAGAGAGAGAGAGAAAGAGAGAAAGAGAGAAAAAGAGAGAAAGAGAGAGAGAGAGAGAGAGAGAGAGAATGTAACACACAAAATATA
>JBBPCY010071305.1:0-12027 GCA_037974405.1 Brachyalestes nurse
AGACGGGTCTCATTCTGGTTCCCAGTCCAGACTGGCCTCATTTTGGTTCCTAGTCCAGACTGTTCTCATTTGGTTCCCAGTCCAGACTGGTCTCATTCGGTTCCCAGTCCAGACTGGTCTCATTCTGGTTCCAGTCCAGACTGGTCTCATTCTGGTTCCCAGTCCAGACCGGTCTCATTCTGGTTCCCAGTCCACACCGGCCTCATTCTGGTTCCCAGTCCAGACCGGCCTCATTCTGGTTCCCAGTCCAGACTGGTCTCATTCGGTTCCCAGTCCAGACTGGTCTCATTCTGGTTCCCCGCTGGTGGAATGAGCGATCAGAGCAGCAGAATCCCTCTTTATTTAAAAACCTCCTGAAGACTCATCTGTTCAGAGAGCATCTCCTCTCCTGATCTTCTTGCACTACTCCTACATAAAGATTTTAGAACTCTCCTCTGGTTCTCACACTGTCCTGAAACTTTCCTCAAATTGTTTTATCACTTTGGATAAAAGGGTCTGCCAAGTGAATGTAATGGCTTTGTTTTATCTAGGTGGGTAGGATGACCCCCTCTCACCATCACTCAATCTCATCCAAGTCCATTAAGCAAATCTTAACCAATCTTAACCACTGCTCCGCCCTGATTCTGAGTTCCATGGTTTGGCCCATTACCTTAACTGGACTCACCAGCCCCTTGTTTGCTTGGTTCTACTAATGCCACGTCTACCATGAAGCTTCCCCTTTGTGTTGTGAGTGTGTTTGTCTGTGTTTCCTCTCTAGTTCTGTTTTACAGGTCCTGGCTCATGCTCCCCTCTTGTGTGAAGGACACCCTTGGCAGGTGTTTGCACTGCAGGCCCCCATTGTGAGATCAAGGGCCTTGCCTTCTGGTGAATGCCTGGTGCCTTGTGTGGCTGCTCTGCATAGGCTCCAGTCATCAGGTGCAAGTGCAGCCAGCCTCTGATCCTGAGAGTTTCTCACCATTATGGTCACTGTCCGCTTTTTTTTTAAAGGTCCTTGGCCAATCTGAATCCTGAAAGTAACCTGAAAAGGACTTCCTCTGTCGGTACCCTGTTTGTAACCCAGTGCTCCATCCTCATTTGCCCTGTATGTTTTTTGCCTGTTTTCCTGTTTTCCCATTAAAACCAGATCCCTGAACTCCTATGAATTAATCTGCCACACCAATGACAACCCGTGACACACTTACAGATTTAAATATTTGAAAAGTGGGCTAGAATGTCATTAGACTTGTTCTTGAAGAGCCAAACTACACAGAATATATTTAGGCCATAAATAACCTTCATGTGCATTTTTAATATCAGCCCATGATGTGCCTGTAGATGGTTCAGCAGCAGGACGTGTGTTTAAATGTCAGAGTTAGAATGGAGACGGGGCTCGTCAGGGACCATGGGCATGCTGGGAAATGCCAGGGTACTACCACGGATGCCCACAGTCTGTCCTTGAGAGCACTCAGATCAAAGGTCAGGGCTGTGATGTGTGGGTCACAAGGATGTTTTTTAAAGTGAAGGAGAGCAGCGCAGCAGCATTATTTGTGAAAGGACAGAAAATTCACTCTCAGTTTGAGAACACTGCTTAGAATTAACAAATTCTAAGCTTCTGATTCGAGTAATTTAAACTGAAACTGTCCGAATCAGTGATCTATTGAATTAATTCATTGATTCACACATCTGATGTCCTCCACACACACTGAGGTTCAGTTCTGTGAGTGGGTGGGGTGTGTGTGTGATTTCCCCTCACTAATGAAGCCAGGCTCTAAAGCACATACACAAGAATAAGGAGGAGGAATGCAGCCTACCAAAAGAGGAGGCTCATGTATGCAACGATGATCTTAATTAGAGTCTAGTTTTCATTTTGGAACAAGGATTACGGTCTTATTTCTGATGAGGTTCGAGAATGATGAACAGTGGAGGGGGGGGGGGTTGTGGTGAATGGCTTCTGTGAATTAACCACCTTCCCTTAGGGCCTCACTTGTTGAGACCTTCAAAATCCCACTGGATTTCTGGAGCTTACCAAAGCATCACTACAGCGCAATATCTTATATGATCTGAGGTCAAAGAGCTACCAGAGCTGAAGTAATTGGAGGACGGAGGGATCAAGCTCAAAACAGAGGGTCATTGCCATGGGCAACAGATCCACATAAATAAGTCATCGCTGTCTGATATCTTGTGACACCGTGTAACTAATACTTGCATGGGTCTCAAGGATGATTGGGGGAGAGAAATCCATGCAAATGCGCTTAAAGGAACAGTCCAGCGTTTTTCAACCTAACCCCTCCTGCCTCTAAAAGAACAGATGATAAAGACGTACAGCTTTTCTCATATTAGTTGTGTCCAATTTGTCCAATAAGCTACAATTTCACCAATAAGCTACAAATTTACCAAACCAGGAGGGCTCCACCCAGTCTTTTCACAACACGCCTCAACACGCTTGGAGGAGGACACTAACTGCTACTTCTGTTAGGACACTAACAGACCCCCATTCCGCACAGCACTGTACTACAGGATAGGGGGAGGGTGGACCCTCGTACCCACCAAGGGAGAGAGAGGACAGTTATAATGTCTTGGACCCCTGGCCACGGATGGCTGTGGCATCGCTGGAATCGAACTCCTGGCGATAGGAATTACGCTTAAACAGCTGCTCCACTCACCTAAACGTTTACTGGTAGGGCTCTACTGGGTAAAAAATAATTATCGTCCTCTCTGGGTGGGCAGGGTGGTCTTCCTTTTCCTCGGATCACTCGGTGTGTTGCTAGCTGTTAGCTTGTGTAAAAGCCTTGTTAGTGTCGAAACGTGTTGAGATATTTAATGATGCTGAGCTAGCAACACTTCAAAAAGATGCAGTGAAGCTTCACAGGACTTGAAGAAAGCTCATGTTTACCTTCACCCTCCCAGTGTTGGTGATAGGAGGTGTGTGGTAGCTGGTGGCTGGTGATTGGAGGAATTGAGATGATTAAATTGTGCTGAAAAAAAAACAAGGAAACCAAGTGGTCTGCAACCATTTAGCCCACCCTGTGGTCAGAGGGAAGCACCTGCCAGGGTGATCTACAGACCAGATGAGGGCAATTTCACTGGAAACTGCTGGACATCTGTATGTATATTTGTAGCTGCTGAGCTTTGAAAGGAGAGAGAGAAAGAAGAAAACTATTTTTTTTTCAACCCCTCTTTAGATTTAAGCCGTTACTGCCAACAAGGAAGTGCCGTAATTATTGCAAACGATAATCAACTATATAAAACAGAGGCGGCAGAGAGAGAGATTAGGTTGTAAAACAGCTGCAGTATTCCTTTAGGGCTATATTAGGGAAGAGCTGGAATGGTGCCACTGGCTGAAAATGTTCATATTTCATTTTCAGTGGCGACATTATACTCCACTCTGAAAGCTTCTGTTCCGGCAGAAATGAAAAAAAACAGCCTGCCAGTTATAATGATTCCCATTTGGCAATTTGAAGGGAAAAGCCTTGGCAAACTATAATCAAGCCTCTATGAAACAGTGTAATGTGATCGTTACTGACCTACTGAGCAGTGTGGAGCGAACAACCAAGAGTCTTATCAGTAACATCAGCATGGGAGACCAGCCTGGCGAGAGTCGTGACTGGAATAAAACGAGTAATCTGCTGTGAATCCCTGCACCGCATGGCGAACGGCGCTCTGCCTGTTCTTATGAATGGCTTGCGCGTGTGTGTGAGTGTGTGTGTGTATGTGTGTGTATATATGTGTGTGTGTGTTTCATACTATTTGGATAGTTTCTGTCAGCCATAAACAGTCAGTTTTTGCTGTATTGCCACATTTTATTCGTGCAAATGTCTGAATAGCACTAATAATAATAACAGCACTTGGATTCAGGTTCCCAATTCAGATGTGCATTAAATGTTAAAAGACCTTATAGTTTTCTGTACTGAAGACATCATTCATTTTTTACATTCTCATTTTCTACACTCACTTTATCCCTCAGAATTAAACAGGTTGCTTTCGTTGTCGCCCCTTTAAGAATCAGAATAAGAATCAGGAAATGTTACTGATCTCAGAGGAAACTGCGGTCGGTTTTGCCTTAGCTGCCGAGCGTTGAGGAAATTAAGGAAAATTTAAGTGGAAAAGTGCACAGATTAAGGTGATTAAGGGGTAAAACTATTGAATTTCCCCCTTACTTTTTAAAATTTGCCCCTTAATTTACCGAACCTCCTGAATTAATGCCTTATGTTCAGGATTAAGGGGTTTCACACTCACCTTAAATCCACTTTTAAGGTAAAATTAAGGGATCGGTTTACAAATGAATGGCCACTTAATTCAAATTCAGGGGTCTGGCATATTTTCAGGGGTAAATTAAGGTAGAGTTAAGCACATTTTAAGTACATTGTGTGTCATAGTGTGTACAATGGGCAGCCTAGATCCGAAAGAGAAAATAGATTTTCTGCGTGAGAAATCGGAGGTGTGGAGTGTGAGCGTGTGAAGACAGCCAGACTTGAGAGCCCTGGTATGGGTCCTTTAAAAACATGCAAAAATCCCTGCAATACAACAAAAAAGTGACTCTTAGTGCTGCATCAAAGCTTCCTCCCTGCTGTTACTGATACACAGTGCCCCTCAGCCCCGCCGCCTCCTGCAGTGGAGAAATTACACCCCGTTTCAGATAGTGATCACTTGTAAGAAAAGAAAATCCATGTGGCCTGGCGCCGGACTACGGCAGAAGCACAAGGACTGTTCTCTACAGAGAAGAGTGGCATCGACAGAGCTATTTAGACCCGGACTGGACAAAAGAAAAGGCCTGACCAGCGGCTTGGAGAGCTGTCCTCAGGCTAAAGCGCTAATCAGGATGTCTTCACAACTAGACTGCATCTATAGGCAAACCCTTGTCATCTGTATACATCAATAACACCATTTTAAGATTTACTGAGAGATCAGAGCCAACCTCTGGACAGATAATGAGCATGCTTTACTCTATTTGGGGTAATTACTTCTGAAATAGTGTTGCTACGCTACGGTGCTATGCCATTTGGTTTGCTGGATTCCGCCCAAACGGGATTAGTATCATGCTTATGAAAGCCAAAAAGCTCTCAAATCATCCTGATTATTTTAAAACAACGAAACTGCAATTAAATAGAACAAAACAAAGAGATACATGTTAGCATGAAGTCTCATCTAGCGTAGCCGGTTTCAAAGCAATGCTCAAAAAAATTCACTGAAAGGCTAAATTAGAGATGATAAATTTAGCTCATTTATTCTCTCATGTCTTTTGTTTTATATCTTATCTGACTGAAAAATGCAAAAACAACAAATTAATCACCAGTTAGCTTAGCTTACAGGTCAGAAAAACTATTTTCCACAAACAATTGCATGATATTTATCATTACTGACGAAGGAAAGTTTGATTAATGCAAACCTTAAAATCTACATCCACCAATAAAACACTTTTACAACTCTATTACAGCTCTAAATAATGGTGCTGGATTCTGAATGATGCTACATTGCTACGCTATTTTGTGTAGTGTAGCAGGCTTCATCAGACTAAGTCAGCTGAGATTTGTCATTTATCGCATTTTTTATTATTTTTTAATCTTGGTTCAATTTAAGTTTGACCTAATATTATAACAATTGAAAAAGACAACAGGTTAATCAAGCATTTTCCTTAAAGCAGTGGTCTTAGCTAGTTATGGTTAACACAAGGGAAGCCAGATCCAGATCCATTAGAGATAAAGCCCATTCAAAGAGAAGCTAGTAAATAAGCCTTCGACGTGCTCTTCACTCTGATGGTCCCCTAAGGGAGTGAAGGCAATGCGTATTGATCGCCCTGCTGGCACGTATTGGGCTTCAGAATACATTCGGACAGGATCCTGCCACGTTCCTCACTCTAACCGCCTTGTGAGAGCCTGAGTGTGTTTGTGTGTGAACACACTGATCAAGATGAGTGGAGAGGTCACAATCAGTCACTCCCAAGAAGGCTGAGTGGTCTGCAACCTTATAGCCCACCCTGCGGTCAATTCTAACAAGGGAGACACCTGCCAGGGCAGTATATAGATCGGAGGAGGGCAATCTCTCTGGAAACTGCTGGATTTCTGTATATATGATCTGATTCGCTGCCCTGAACCATGCTGGGGTTCAGAAACCACTTATAGAAAGGCCGGCTAAACTGCTGTGGGCTGAATAGGCAGATATATTAACACATCTGAGACTCAGCAAAGACACTTCCGGTCTCTTTGTTATGGGCCCTATAATCTATGGAGAGAGAAGTAAAATAACAAAACAACAAATACTTTGGAGGTGCTAGCGTGGAACAGCCAGTGTGATCTCATTCAGTTATTGCTTGCTGATTAAGAGAGTGTGTATGTGTGTGTGTGTGTGTGTGTGTGTGAGTGTGAGTGTGTGAGTGTGTGTGTGTGTGTATGTGTATGTGTGTGTGTAGGTGTGTATGTGTGTGTGTGTGTGTGTGAGAGAGAGAGAGAGAGTCTGGTTCTCCAGTGATTCCGCAGTCCCTGACGTCTCGGAACCATGGCGAAGGTTTCCATGGAAACAGCATGCGTCGCAACACGCCTCACGTCCTGGCTAGTGTTTGCCGGGTCGCTCGCTAATTTTCTGTGTGAGAGTGTATGTGTGTGTGTTTATGTGTGTTCGTGTGTGTGTGTTCGTGTGTGTGTGTGTGTGTGTGTGTGTGTGTGTGAGCTTACTGGAGGCCACATGAACAGAAGTCGTGAGTAAGAACACACTGTCCAGCCCAACCTAGAAGACCTTTCAGTGTCCATTCTGAACTCTGTGTGTGTGTGTGTGTGTGTGTGCGTGTGTGTGTGTGTGTGTTTGTGTGTGTTCTCTCATGGTTCACAGTAAATGCATTAAAGGGTCCACAGGCACTCTCCCATCCACACAACTTATATATTATTTTTATATTTGTTACTGATTAATTCATAGTAGATAATAAACAATCTATAGTAGATACTGAATAATTCATGATGTAGCTACTGAATACTTTATAGTAGATACTGAATAATTCAAAGCAGAATTGAGTAATTAAAGCATCCTGTAAAAAAAGGAAAATCACAGGAAAAGAAAAATAAGCACAAAATAAGCGGCGCGAAGTCATTTGCGGTAATTATTTGCTCCTTTCAGCCTCCAAGCGGCTCAGTTTCGGTGTGTTATACAAACTTAACACCTTCAGATTTAACAGCTGAACCACAAAACACTGGGAAGTTTCACATTTCCGCCGAACGCGACTCAAAGGAGAGAGAAGTGGAGAGAAGTCTATTTAAAGAGTGCGGCGCCGAGGGAGCTGGAGTTCCTGACATCACACTCCAGCGGTGTGACTCATCCGTCTCCGTCACCAGACAGAGGAACACAAGAACACTTCCGCCTCTCACCCTCTTCACCTGCTACTCTCAGCAAAGGTGTGTGTGTGTGAGAACAGCTTGGTGTAAGTCTGTGAACGTCAGGAACAATTTGTAAGAACCACAACACTAAAACGAAAGTCCTAGTCCCTGCTCTGGTCAACTTTACCTTTCACAAGTCACATTAAATAAAGTCAACTCATGTTTAAGTACCCCATTATCAAACACAAAGGTCTTTCAACGTGCTTTACAGGAGTAGAATAAAAGTATGAAGCATAACAATAAAAGAATAAAAGAAACTAGATGCATTTCTGTGAGAAAATGTGAAGTGTGGTTGCACTGTTGTTATAAAACCAGTGTTTGGAAACACTGAACATTGGTTTTACAGGCCAAAAAAGTTTGTGTATAAACAAAAAAATCTACTCACAATATGGATTTGAACCAGTGCCTGTTCTGATTCTCTTCATTCAGTGTCAGGCATCCTACCGCTAAACCACTGAGGGGGGCGTTAACTCGCCAGCTCTAACCAAGACATTTATGGTTAAGGGTGGCTGAATGTGTTGCCACATTAACGGGCAGGTTTTTCTTAATTAAACCACAACAAACAGTGGCACACATCTTTTTTATAACTGACTTGTAGCTTAGTGTCTTTAGTGAGAACAGTGCTTGACCTGCTAGTCCAGGGGTCTATAAATCCACACCTCGAGGTTCCACTTCTGTATTTCATTAAGACTAGCAATTAACTGTTGACGTTAATTGAGCGATGACACAATCCAGAGCCAGAAATTAAACTCAAGGTCCTGATTTGAATGCCTTCAAAACCAGACCCATTATTAATGAAAAAAACCCAAACAGTGCAGCTATACATCTCAAATGGATCCAAAAACATTCCATTTGCAAGTTAAATTTTGCATTAGATTTGAGAAAGAACAGGCAAAAATATGCGAGAGGTCACCATGTTTCAGAGCAAAATGACTTTGCTTTCCATTCCAGAATCCAGTAATGGACTAAATTAAACTGCGAATGAGCGTTCTCCACTAAAAACCCTTTTAGCACAAGCCAGGCTCAACCTTCGGCTGGAAATTCCAGCCATTGTCACACAATTCTGTAGCAGACTTGGCAAAAGCTGGTTACAGGTAATGGCTGCAGAATATGTGGCCAAAAATAACTATAAAATGATTAGCAAAAACACTCATTCTGTGGAGGTTAAAAACTTATCTTACTGAAGTCTTTACAAAGTAAAGTAAAAATTAGCAATCAGCACATATATCCCATCCTGACTGTGCCGCAGTTTTTGGTAATCATGTTTATTGACTGTATCTTCACCAGGACGAACTGCAGAACCCACCAGCTTTGAGTGTTACCAAAGACAAAAGAAGCATCTTATGGGGGTTTTCCACTGACTGGTACCAACTGGTAACAACTTGTTGCTATAGCTACCAAACATTCTGAGAAGCAGCGCAACCGGAGCGCTCTAATCTGAGATAAACAAACAAGCATCATTACAATCAATAACATGGATGAAACATGGATCAAAGTGATTTTATTTCTTATCTTTGGTTTGTGGCTGTTTGCTGAGGCAGAGAAAGTTGTATTCTGAGGTAAAGTATTCTGAGGTAAATTATTCTGAGGTAAAGTATTCTGAGGTAAAGTATTCTGAGGTAAAGTGTTCCGAGGTAAAGTGTTCCGAGGTAAAGTACTCTGAGGTAAAGTACTCTGAGGTAAAGTATTCCGAGGTAAAGTGTTCTGAGGTAGAGTATTCTGAGGTAGAGTATTCTGAGGCAAAGTATTCTGAGGTAAAGTGTTCTGAGGTAAAGCATTCTGTGGTAAAGTATTCTGAGGTAGAGTATTCTGAGGTAAAGTATTCTGAGGTAAAGTATTCTGAGGTATTCTCAGGTAAAGTATTCTGAGGTAAAGTGTTCTGAGGTAGAGTATTCTGAGGTAGAGTATTCTGAGGCAAAGTATTCTGCGGTAAAGTGTTCTGAGGTAAAGTATTCTGTGGTAAAGTATTCTGAGGTAGAGTATTCTGAGGTAAAGTGTTCTGAGGTAAATGCTGGCCGGTTGGAGGTATTTAGCTCAATTCACACACTTAACACTTTAATATCACAATCAGAATCTCTTTATTGTCATTGTAGCAGCTGTACAACGAAATTTAAGGTGCAATTCTCTTAGTGCAAAAATGTTCAAGTAAAAAAAAAAGAAAGCACAGATGTGCAAATGTGAAAGACTTACGTTTCTAGAACGCAGAATATTTCTAGAATATGGCAAGAATGTTCAAGTAAAAAAAAGTGCAGATATATAAATATGAAAGACTTCTAGGACCATTATAAATATTCTAAGACTATTATAAATATGCTACTTAGGGTGAGTCGCCCTAATGTGGGACATTTTTTGTAGTTTGGACTTCTGTAATGTACTAAAAGTCCAAAATACAAAAAATGTCCCACATAAGGGTGACTCACCCTACAGCATAAAAACAGGATTGTTGTTGTCTATGATTGTTGTTATATACAGCTGTCCAAACACAGTGGTAAAATCTGTAAACACAGCTAAGAAAAAATGACAAAAAATGAGTCAAATGAAAAAGGCCAAACAGTCACCAAACAAAGTAACACAAATGGAACACTTGCATTTAGATAAGCCTCCCTGACTCATACGGCGCATTACTGCGTATTCTGCGTATTCTTCCGCCATGCGTCACTAAACTAGTTCTTCCACGTGAGCGTCGCCAACTCAACACGTCGTATGTAGAGAACCTCGTAACTCAAGGACCCCCTGTTTATGTATGTGTATATTTATATTATAAATATATTTAGGAGGGTGGCCTAGTGGTTAGGGCCTGCAATCAGAAGGTTGTGGGTTTGAATCCCAACTGCTAGTGTCACCACTGAGGTTCCCTTGAGCAAGGTACCGTCCCCACACGCTGACCCCCACCCCCACACAAACACACACTGCTCCCCACCACCACACACTGCTCCCCATCACCACACACTACTCCCCATCACCACACACTGCTCCCCAACACACTGCTCCCCACTCCTCCCCCCCACACTCTGCTCCCTGGCGCCCCTTATTGGCGGCAGCCCCCTGCCTCACTTGGTGAATGGGTTAAATACAGAGAAAGAATTCACACGTGACTATAAGGATTAATACATTAAATTATAAAACTGCATACATGTACACTATATATATATATATATCAGGTTTAATTATAATTCATTCTCCTTTTTTCAGTGTTGATCTGAATGTGTTCTATGTTGCTCCGATGGTCAATGACAATAAAGCTCTGATTGATTTCCATCAGAGATCACGTTTTAAACTAGAAGGAACTTCCCTGAGAAAATCCGAAGTGTTTGTGAGCTCATGCCCGAAAACAGGTGTGAAAAAAACAAGTGGACACCAAAGACAAACAGATTAAAACAGCTGGTTCACATGAACCCTCCAACTAGTGCACTTTTGTCTCCTTAAGGTTAAGTGTGAACACGGTTCTCCCACACAGAAGCCGTGCTTTGTTGTGAAATTGAGTATCTGAGCTGGATATCAGCTTTGGAGAGCTAACAGCAGAGAAATCAAACATTATTATTTATATAAACCACGATACACATCTTTCGTTTCATAACTACCCTGGCTTCAGTGTCTTAAAGGCTGTTTATGAGCAGATATATAAACAAAATCAGTGTTAGAGCCCTGATTTACTCCATTCAGCACTTCAGCGAGTTTCTGCTGGCCATCCTGTGGCCTGTAGCTCGAGTGAGGAGATGTCACAATGCAAGTCAACTGGAAAAACTATCAGCTTTAAATGATCAATACTCCGCCAAACAAACACCCAATCACTGCTGTAAAATGAATCTTTACATTTTACACAACTACTGAACCTCCTGCGACACCGAGCCTGCAGAGCTGCTGTTTCGGTTCCGGCCTTTAAAAACCGTCTTTATCCCGAAATGATCTTCTCCTTATTCACTCTTCATCACTATAACGCTGCAACCATGGCAACCGCAGCTAGTCCTGACAAACGAGTCACGAGTCTAACGAGTCACAGCAGCATCGAGGTGAACGTCCTCTCACTGATAAGGAGAAATGTGGAAGATTAACATTTTTAATTTATTAAATAGATACATTTACAACATCAAAGAGCTGGTGTCTGCCTGTATCACACAAGGACGAGTAAAACTGTTCAGCGCCTGACATGCTAAAGGCACGGGAAAACGATCAGCTTTAAACGATCCATACTCAGCCCCTATAATCCGATCAAAAAGGGGGTGATGATGCAGGTCAGACTGGAACAGTGGCAACAACACAAACAGCCTCGGAGGAGAAGCGGCACCAAGACTCAGCAACAAACAGAAAAACAAAAGTTAAGAACAGCAGAGAAACGCTTCTGAAATACAAGATGATGCTCCAAATGCTGGACTAGTACACACACATACACACACACATATACATACATATACACACACACACACACACACACACATACATACATACATACATATACACACTCACATATACATACATAGATACACACACACATATACACACTCACATATGCACACACGCATGCACACACACACACACACATACACACACATGTACATATACACACACACACACACACTCACATATACACATGCACATATACATACATATATACACACACACACACACACACACACACAGATGACACACTTCAGAGTTTTGCTGCACACTTGAACGAACACACAGACAC
>JBBPCY010071306.1:0-12025 GCA_037974405.1 Brachyalestes nurse
ATTGTGGTCCTATATTATTTAGAACAAAACTGAATTTATTAGAAGCTAAAGAACACATCTTAACCAGGGGTGCCAATCATTATGGAGGGCAGTGTATAAATCATAAAACAATTCTTATGATTATATAGTGAAAGTCTGTAAATCAAAATATATTTGGGAAAGGCTTTGCATTAGTGTACATTGCCATGTTTTGTTCTGTGGGTAGGTGGCGGACCTGGGAATTGAACTACAAGTGTGAACAGAGAGGGGGAACCAAACCCTGGAATAAAGTATGGTCATCGATCTAAGGCTAAAACAGTGAGGGGGACTTTCTGAAACATGAATCTCCCTGGTGTTTAAAGTCAAGTGCCCCGTTATAGTCGTGTATGAATACACCACAGCACAGCATACAGTGTGAACAATGTGAAATTCATTCTCTGCATTTCACCCATTTTGTGAAGCAGTGGACTGCCAGCAACACAGCCTTTACTTTAGTATATGAGAGATTTAGAGTGAAAATGTAGAGGAGGCTGCTCCATAGTGACAGACAGATAGACTTTGTAGTGTTTTTGATTGTAGGGTTTCATTTTTCAGGTTTTTTTCAAGAGCGCAACTATTTTGGTTCACATGAGTCAAGTAAAATAAAGTGAGGGTTTTATCCATGAAGTTACCTGCCGCTCCAGAGTCTAGAGTAATGATGAGAGAATGATTACCTGCAGTTGTATTCAATACAGATTGAATCTACAGTTTAAAGCTCAGGAGGTGGTGACTTTCCCATCCGGCCTCTTCTATTCGGGAATGGGTTTAGCTGTTTTCAGGATGTTGGGAACAAATGCGTATGAGGTGCTTAGTGCCTCTGCAATATAGACACAAACCCTGCTTCATTCTCCATAAGAGGTGGATTAGTCTGCTGGCAGCCTTCTTGCCATCCAAACATGACCAAACATGCATTGGATTCCATCCATGAACACAATGCTGTCACTGCAGCTGAGTCTGCTGTCCCCAAACAGCCGAGGCCCAGGCCAGGATTTAACCTGCGTCGCTCAGGGCCAAAACAGAGACTACACTGATGTACTGCTACTGGGATATGACATGCCACATAAACTGACCATTCAGTGAAGTGAAATGACCCCATTATAGGGCTTTCACTCTCTCATGTGGCTGTCTGTGCCTGTGTGTGGGTGCCTGCATCAAACATATGTTTGGCCAAGTGTAGCTGAGAAGACACGTTTACAACCTAAATTCAGGCTGAATAGCAATCTTGATTCTTAATGAGAAGCAGTTAATGGCCAAAATGATTCAGGGTAACTAGAAGTCGAATAGCTATGTAAAAAAACAACTCTGTGATATTGTTTATATTTAAAAGCACGGAGACAAAAAGAACATTGATAGATAGTTCTCAGGCTTTTGTGTCTTTTAGAGGCCTTGAGGCCAGCTACAGTAGAGCTGCAATGAGGAGAAATTTTATTTGTAAATGTGGATATATCGACTTCAGATTTACATACGTAATGTCTTTTAACTTTGTACTTGTATGTATTTAGAAACTAAGATACATTTAACTAAACTGGTATGGGAGAAATGTGGATGTGGTATTTAGACATCCCCAAATAAATATTAATACTTTGTTGCAAAGAGTTTGTGTGCAGTTACAGCTTTAAGACTTTTACTGTAAGTAGTGTTTAGCTTTTAGCAGCACTGTGGTAAAATTTAGGACAATTCATGTTCCATTTTCCAAGGTTATGCAGGTTCTTAAAAAAAGTTTTAAAAAGTCAGTAGATGCCATGGCCATGCAAGCACCTTCGCCTTTTTTTAGACACCAGTCTTGATATATTTGGGTTGTTTATTTGGATATGTTGTCTTGTTGAAACATTTATCTTCTGCTTTTTCTATGCAGATGAAAAGTGATATCTTCTAGGGCAGCTGGTTGTGTAGTGATTAGGGCGTTCGTCCTGCGATCAGGAAGTCATGGGTTCAATTCTCAAGACTGCTAAGCACCTCTGAGGTACCCTGAGCAAGGTACACTGTATTCCCCACACACTGTATTCCTGGCTGGCCATTGCTTCACTTGGTGAATGAATTAAATGCAAAGGAAGAATTTCATGCAGTTCACATATGACAGAGTGGTCACTTTCACAATGGGTCATTCATCTTTGCTTTGATAACATGTAAAGCCTAAGTACTGAGAAGCAGTTGCATATCATGATGCTCCCACCTAAACTACGGAACTGAGCTACGAGATGGTTTAATTGCCAAAGAGTTCTGTTTTAGTTTGGTCTGTTCCAAAACCGTTCTGATTTGTTTACATCCTTTTGTGCAAATTTCCAACATATACATTTTTTTGGTAGTACAAGACCTCTAAGGTATCTTAGGTGCACATCTCTCGGCACAATTAGTTGTTTATGAATAAACACTTTTTATTATTCTTTATAAAGCCTTTTCTTATTTAATTGAAAATATATTATAATACTAAGGAGATAGATGTAGGTGTGGGGAGGGGGTTACATTTTAGCCTGCATTTGCTTGGTGGTTTTACATCTCTTTAGTTGCTTCTTTTAGGTTCAGTTTAGCTTCAGTGGTCTTTAAACTGGTTTCAGCCGTCTTTGAGATTTTTTCAAGTTGTTCTGTTTGTGACTTTCTTTTTTGTTTAATTAAGATGTGGCAATTAAAAACAGGCAATTGCTTAACTCCCATGCACATAATTTGCTTGGTCAAAGTGGGGCTGTTTTTACATTCAGCTGTGGGTTTTGACTATTTAGCCATTTTAATATTTGAGAAATGTGAACAATAGGAATTGTAGCCCTCAGGATATCTTCAGGGTAAACAGAAGAAAACAGAAGAAAAACTTTTTAGAAGAGGACACTCTTGCATAGTTAGCATGGTTGGGCATGGCTGTGATTGTGAAATTATCGACCTGGGCTATCTGTTTATAAAGCTTAAGATTTTAATTTAGAGCTTGAAAGAATACTGCCCATTCCTGGCTCATAAGGATTAAAAAGTTAAAAAAAAAAAAAAAAAAAGCTTTGAACGTCTGTCAAAAAAGTTTTTCATCTTGTCAGTTTTGCCCCTGCAATGAATTAAGGGATATTAAACGATGAGGAAAAACCTACTGCGCTGTGTGAGCGTCTTTCCCCTAACCCAAATAAATTATTTTTTTAAAAGTAAAAATAATTTTATACACCTGTCAACCCTGTTATGGATACATGCCTGTCTGACAAATATCATGTCATGAATTAGTAGGATAAAAGTGGTTTTGAAAACATAAATGAAATAAAAGCTATTTTTCATGTAGTTGTTTTCTTTACATGAGGACTGCATAAATCTGGGCACTTTTAGAAAACAATGTGGTTGCAGTTTGATTAATAAGCCTCTTTAATTTTTATGATGTACTATTTAAAAATAAGTATATTTATATAATTTCATTTGTATGATAAATATCATTGTTACAAGTTTTACATTACAGGCTTAAATAGTATTTAGTGATGTCTATGCATTTTAGTTTACTCTGATATGAAATGTTTTGAAAAGTATCTGATTTAAAGGTTCTGACAACAGGACTATGACATCTTTGTTTGCTCACACTTACATCTTTGACAGGAACAACTGCAGTTAAATGTCACATTTCATTCATCATTTATGTTTCAAAAATGGCAATATTTCAAGATCTTGAAAACAAATCTGTTTGTCAAAGATTAACAGATGGAAAAACAGACCAGTTGAGCTTGCTGCTTAGTGTATTTCAGCTCGAACACAACTAATTCAGGGCAGCTGGTGGCCTAGTGGTTAGGGAGTTGCCCCTGCGATCAGAGGGTTTTGGGTTGGAAGCAAGGTACCGTCCCCACACACTGCTCCCCGGCACTGTATTCACTGGGTGAATTGGATAAATGCAGAAAAAGACATACATGAGCTGGGCTGTGGTGTGTTCACATATGACAAATGGTCACTTAACGGGCTGATTGGTTAGATCATTTGTGTTGGAAGCTGGAAAAATAATTAAAATGTGCAGAGTTTGGGAGCACCAGGACCAGGGTTTAGAAACAATTAAACAATGCCAGCAGAAGCCACCTGCTGCCTAAAACAGCCACCCTACCCCCTCATAGTAGGGTTCAGGCCTGTCATGATGTATGACATACATGCACCACTTGTGGAGAACATGGTGAGGGATGACTCATTTTACTATATCATTATTTCACATCTCTGTGGTCCAGAGCCAGGTTTTTACAGCACTGAACTAATTAGATATTTATGCATTGCAACCCTACTGTGCTGCACATCTGTCTGTAGCTGTGGATGGACTGTTCTTGCTGACAGTCTGACCCCGTCCTGCAGTGACAATCACCTAAGAGGAGTGCTCCTCTGTGATTTTCTGACATATCACACTTACATAACAGCATAACAGTCATGGTTTGCACATTTTTGACCATAGTTTCCCATAGATCTAAACACAGTTGTTAACTTAGTCACTGGTCCTATTGTCTTTGTGATTTAAACTCCTACCACCAGTTCCCTAAAAATGGGACTCTTTTCCTCTTGCCATCTTCATTCAAAATCAAACAAAACTGGGCATGCCCAGCATTTTTAAACCACTGTCATTGTTATTATTATTAGCATTATATTAGTATTAATAGTCTACAAAAAGTATAACCCTTATAAAAAAGTACATTTGTGCGGATGATTAATGGATCATTGTGAATTCAATGTTCTCCATTCTGATGAATGAATGTCACCTCATATTTATAGAGTTAGTATCAGAAAACTGTATTGATCCGGAGGAAATTGTTTATGTTACGACTGCATAAACACACAGAGACACAGAGACAGGAACAGTATAAAATATAATGTCTGAATAAATCCTAAACAACATATATAGAAAAAACTCACTAGGAAAATACATAGCCACAAATGCTGGGTATAAATACTATAGATGAGTAACTTAGGTAAGTTTTATGACACAAATGGTGGTTAGGAGTCTGTTATTGCATGTAGTAGAGATTTGTAGTAAATAAGTAATACTGTCATCAGTATTGATATTCACATAAGATTACTACACATAACAATAATGCTATTGCAGATAATTACATTATTTAGCACCCCTGCAGAAAACTTTTTATGATACTGCCCATGGTAAGACTATTGCACGTGGTACGATATTGCTCATGATGCCAATGTTGTAGTACCTCATAAGTGGGTATGTGTGTGTGTGTGTGTGTGTGTGTGTAAGATTCATTTTATTCTGTTTCTGAACTAGTGTTCGACCTTTCCTATACGGTACTGAGTGCGTCGTGACGTCACGTCAGAAACGGCTCCTCCCCCTATTCCACTGTTTTGACATCTTCTCATCAGCTAGTGCGCGCTCCGAGAACGGAGGAGGAGGAGGAGGGAGGCTCTCTCTCCATCATCCTCCCCCTCTCTCGCTCCCTCTCTCTCTCTGCCCCCCCCCTCTCTCTCGCTCTCTCTTTCCGTGTTAATCTCCTCGCTCGTTCCCTCGGTCCGTCTCCGCGCTCTCTCGGTCTCCGCTCGGTTCCCCCGTCATGTCGAGCCTGCTGGAGAACCCCCTGCAGGCCGTGCTGTACCTCAAGGAGCTGACGACCATCGTGCAGAACCAGCAGAGCCTCATCCAGACGCAGCGGCACCGGATCGACGCGCTGGAGCGCAGGCTCGGGGACCTGCTTGTGGAGAACCGGCAGCTCCGGGATGCGGCGCACCGACACCCCGCGCGCCATCACCCTCCACCGCCCCCTCGCACCTCCAGCCTGCCCCGCGCATCCCAGCACCACGGGACGGGTCCGGGTCCAGGTCCGGCTCCGACTCCGACTCAGCCCCCCCCTGCCCCGGCGCAGCAGCAGCAGCAGCACTCTCCGCAGGACATGCAGCTCGTGCCCGCCGCCCCCGGCAGCCCGGACTCCAGCCCTGAGGACGCGCGGGACCCCTGCTGCCGCTCTCTCGTCCCGCAGAGCGCGGGCGCGCTGTGCCGAGCCGTCAGCATCCCGCGGAGCTCCGAGTAAGTCAAGCCCTTTAACAACGGGTGAGAGCTGAAGTGTGACATTAGTCACCTTAAAAAAAAAACACCACGGCTGAGCCAGATCACGCGCCATTCAGATTACATAACATACTCCTTACCGTGTGCGCGCGGATGTGGAGCTCTACTGATCAATAATTCAATCTGCAATGAATCTTTCCTCCTGCGCAGCTCCTCAGCAGCTAAAGCTCCACTAAAGTCCCCACTGCCTCTCCTCTCCACACGCTCTAGACCTGGCTGGAGAGAGCAGTGGAGAGTGATTGCGGGGTTTAGAGCTGATTTTATTGAGAGATCCTGGGGCATAAAGACTATACAGTTTGATCAGTTCAGTTTATTGTCAGATAATGTGGAAACTCACTCTGTTCCTAGTCTAGAATGTGCTTACCAATATAATCTTTATAATCTAAATAAGCAGAACGAAGCGATGCAAATGGAGCTATCCAACTACAAGTAATTTAAATGTGAAACCCATTTAAAGAATTATTTTATTATTCAGCCAAATTGGCAAATAGGAGTCAGTGTGTGAGTGAATGTGTGCGCCAGGCTGCCCTGTGACGGTTTCACAACCTTTCGCCTTTAGGCCGCCTAGAGGGTAACCACAAATACCCCGGGATAAGTAAACAACTCGGAAAATGGATGGATGGATGGATCTTGTCTTATGGCATGCATGCCCCATTTGACCATATAACACGCTGTCCCTGGCAACTATAGAACATACAAAATTAGCATGTTCATTCAAGCAGTGCCTCAAAAATGTTGGTCATTAATGTATGTTTTTGGAAGGGTGAAGTAAAGTTTGTTACGCATTGAAATAGGAAAGATGTTTGCTTGACCATGTTGTTTGTATATGAAAATTATATTTTGGCAGTAATTCAAATGGTAACTGATATGTACTCAATATGGTAAAAATTGAATCATTAGTCTGTTGCTTTACAAACCAAAGTCATGTCATCATGAGGTCAAGGTTTCTACCCCTGCCTTTAACTGAGTAGTGCTGCTGGTGCTGAGGTGTGTGTGGTTGTGTGAGGGTTTTTTTATGTGTGTGTCCTCAGTGTTCCTAACTCTTGTATTGTCCTGCAGGTTGTAGCCTGTCGACCAGATGAATGCTTGGAGGGAGATGGAAGCGTGGGCATGTTTTAAGCTCCACTGGCTTTGATGAGGCATCATTAGTTATGATTACGCATAAAAAACTCTCAGTAATCTTTATAACAGCATCCATCGTTCCCTGCATGTTTCTTTTCCTCGTGTTGTTTCTGTTGCATCCTTATGGGTTGTTACTGCTGAATACCTCTGCCCTTACTACTGCACAACATCTGTGTTTTCAGCTATTTTATCTTAAACCCGGCTTGGAAGTGCCAGACCCATTCCACAGTCACTCCAGTAGGAGATTACAAACAGAAAGCATGACTTAATGAACACTTTGTGTGTTTTAAGGAGGTGTCAGTTTGACTGGAGAGCTGCATGTGTTGCAGTAGTGAAAATCGGCCTGCCAGATGGAACGACTCCTGATTAGAGCTTTAATGCAGCACGACCCGTAGCTTCTAAGGCAGTCACGTTAATGTGAAGCTGTGTTGCTGCTCAGATGTAACCACATGCAGGCGCATGAAAAATACATATGGACACTCACGTGCACTCTAATATACTAGCACACACTGCAGGACATTGTGCATAAAAGTGGAGCATTAAGTGAAATTCCCATAGAGCATGTAGAGTTGATCCGCCAGCTGCATCCTAATCCACTCTACAGAAAGAGATTGTGTGTGTGTGTGTGTGTGTGTGTGTGTGTGTGCACGCATTTGTATCTGTGTGTGTGTATTTAGTTTTTTGTGGGTACCAGCTGTCCCCAGGATGATTGAGCATTTTGACAGTGGTGAACACAAGGAAATTATTTCTTTCTTTGTCACATTGTTTGTTTTTATTTAAAAATAAAAAAGTAAAAAAGCCAAAGATTTTATTTTGGTTTCTAAGGCTAAAGGGCCTAAAAAGTAGTGATATAATCACTACTTTTTTGTATTTTCCCCTTTGTCCACTGATATTATTATTATGTCCATATGATATTAGTGTGGTTTCTTTACTAAAAAAGTTATTATTTTTTTGCAGGAACATATTTCAAAATCTTTGTTCGGTAGAATGAAACTATTTACTGATCCTGTAAAACTGATGTATGTAAAAGACCAGCTGTGTTATATTATTCCTTGTTCATAAAGTGGTCCAGTCTGAATCATTCCCTTTAACATCTATATAAAGAGGTATGCTCTAGCATATAAAGGTGCCAAAAAGAGTTCTTTACGAGATACCATAGAAGAACTGCTCTTGTCCCAATGAGACCAACTGAATGAACAAGTAGAACGAAGTGAGGTTCTGCTTGTTTGGAATGAAAGGAGCCACACTAGGCTATAATGGATAAGATTGGGCCACTGCATGGTGTGGTTTTTTTAAACCTTTAAAAGGTTCCTCACACTTTCTCAAACATGGTTCTTTAGGGAACTAAAAGTGGTTCTTCAATGGCATTGCTCAAATGACCCTTTGTGCCACCTTTTTAAGAGTGTGGTGCTAAATTGTTGTAGGCTGAATAAGAGAATAGATGTAAATGCTGTGATTTTGATTCAGGACAGGAATACAGACACGTGTGTGTGTGTGTGGGGGGGGGGGGGGGAGTTTTTCTTTTCTTTGTATCGGTGAGAGACAAATGCAACTTCTCTTAGAACCACTCATCTGCTCCATTGTACCTCTCACACTACATTTGTGCTGAGTCTGAGTGTATGCCAGCATTTGTGTGTAAATATGGAAAAATATGTTTTGCATTAAGTCCCATAGCAACATTTCCTACAGAGAAGGGAAGCATTTCCCACAGAGAAGGGAAACACTCAATATGTGTGTGTGTGTGTGTGTGTGTGTGTTTGTGTTTCTCCAGTAGGATTTGAGCTGTAGTGATATTAGGATTGTGCCAGGCCTGCAGTCTGTCAGGCTGATGTTTAGCCGTCTTAATCATAACGAATCACTCAATGACAGCTTTGGGCTTCTTGTTTGTCAGTGCTTTTCATGAACAAAAGCAATTATTACTGCATTTGCAGAATTATTTTTCACATCTTTATTTAGACAAGAAATTCTGCCTATAACAGATCCCCACATACAACAACAAACACCCCATTTGATTTACAAAACATGTAATCCACAGGATTAAATTTGCATTCTTATTTACAGCACTAGTAGGGTCTTTAACACAAGAGACTGCATTGTAGTATTTTCCAAGAGTACAAAGTAAAATGAGTTAATGTCCTATAGCTAGAGGTGGTACATGTTAAAATGTAATTGAATACTTATTATGTAAGGAGTGTTTTTTAAAAGGCAGAAGAGAAATGAGACAGAAGGGCACTTTCTGGACTACACATATGTAGATGTGCAAAAAACAGTGCTTCAGGGCCAATCGTGAACAGTGAACAGTGTATTTTAACATTCAAATTATGTTATGTTGTGTGTAAAATTGTCATTATTGTGGCCTATATGAAAAAGTTTTAACATTTAAATATAAAACATTACAGTGTAAGGAATGCGTGTGAAAAAAGAATCTGTGAATAATGAATCAGAACAGCACTGTGAAGTATAATAAATTTGTGTGTTCACATAATTAATGTACAGTTAATCAATTTGCATATGAACTTTTTCTCTACAGGAGCCAGACTGTGCTGCACCAGTTTTGCTGCCCTGCCCCTGAAGCTCCTGAGGGAGATCCCATTGGCTGTTCCAGGTGAGAGTCTGAGATGAGGCTTTCCTTTTTTAATGTGATTTAAATTAGCAATGGACTGTATTAAAAAGGAGGAGAAAGAAACAGTGAAGGGCTGGAGTGATAGCTGGGAGCGAGGCAGGGAAGGATGAGGGTCAGTTGAGGATGTGAGTGTGGTATAATGCAGCCGTCTGGCAGCCTGTGTCTGACAGACTGTAAAAGTCTCAAAGGCGAAGGGACAGCTGTAGTACTCAGGTATAAGAGCAGGAGATGGAAGTGCATGCTAAGGTGAGAGAGTAAGAGTGTGTATGAATGTGGAGGTGTATGTACTAGGAAGAGAGAGAACATTACTCAAGTGCAGAAAAAAACAGTGTGATGCACTGAAGCACTGAATGTCTCTTGGGATGGTGTCGAGTAGTATGGGACATTGAGTTTTATTTATAGAAGCTGTCTTTCTGGATCCTCTGCTGCTGTTTAATCGCTTTATAAAGATAGCCATGAATAAAGACAGAAAATATCCCATGTTAAACATGTTTGACACTTAAAGGGCCCATATCATGGAAAAACAAAATGTATTAATTTTTTTTAAACAAAAAGACAAATAAAAAACCCAGAAACAGCCTGGTTTTAATTTACTGTTTTTGTGATGTGACAAAAACAATTGCGTTTTTATATATGCAAGTATTTAGCATTTAACTGTTCAGTTGGTCTCTTTCACATCAAAGTTTTTTTTCAAATGAGGCACAATACAGGGCAGCCAATCAGAGCAGAACTAATTTACATTTAACAGCCTTAAAGGCACAGAAACAAAAGTAACCTTTTTAATTCTAAGGGATAAAGAGATTCGGAAAATGGTCATTATGTGCTTAATTATGTGCTTAAAACCACACAAATGTTATTAGGGACCGATAGAAATAAACAATTAAAGGGACAGAAAATAACTTGTTATAAAATAAAACAGTATGAAAATAAAATCTGTATTTATTAATGCAAATGTCACCTCTGCATTAATAAAACAGTTAACGTGGGTGTTGTCGGAATACTTGTCATGTGGCATACTGTGATTATTTATGACTGAACTATTCATCAAGCAAGCAAACAACAGGCATTTTTCCCTTGCATTAAACTGCTTTTTTATATTTTGTAAGGTGCCACAATTTGAGAATGAAACCCCACTGTACCTCAGACAGTGAGGTTAAAAAATCCCTCCCTGGCTTCATAAAAGACAAGAAACATGCTGTTTATATACTTTCTAAAGTCATCTATTGTGAGTAAATGCATCACAGTGATTCTCACCAAACAGTCCGCTGTTCTGTCTGACAGTGATAAGAACAATATTACAGCTCCTGAAATAGAACAAGGAATATCATAAAAAGTCATTTCAAAGCCAGTTATTGCTTTATACATTCTATGCAAATTTCTGTGTCTCAGTTATCACTGTTATTAGAGATAAATATTATTTTATGTGAAAATCCCGTCCCTTTAACACTTACACTGAATTGGTTATTTGATATGTCATTACAGATTTTGGAGCATATTTCGAGTCAAATAGATTTATTGTTATTTCAGTCATATACACAGTAAACAGTGAAATGAAGGTGCAACACAAGAACCAAGGTGCAACACAAGAGCAAAAACAACACCACAGACTAGATAAGTGGAGTGCAAAGAGAGAGAGAGAGAAAGAGAAGAGAGAGTGCAAGAAAAACATAAGAGCAACAATACAATATCACAGACAACATGCAGCACAGTCAACAGGAGCAGCTACAGTACTAGTGTGAATGACTACAGTATGGTGACAGATGCTGTATACTAGCAGCAGTCGTTAGGTGTGCAAAGAGGCCAATACTGAGGTACAGAACAATAAATAAATAATTGTAATTGTTCAAACAAAACCATTAGCAAGGGTATTTACAGTGGCAGTTGGGATGTAAGTTTTTTTAAGGCAGAACAGTTCAGTGTGTATATGTGTTGTGTTACGTTTGTGTGTGTATGGGTACAGTTTATGGTATAGTTGTGATCGTTTCCCGTTCTGGCAGTGGAGCCCCAGATGCTATGAAACCTTTTGCCCGATGGAAAGTAGGAGAAAAGGTGTGTGAGAGGTGTGTGGAGCCATCCACAATGCTGGTGGCTCCACAATGCTTTTCAGATGGAGCATGTGGTGTAAATGTCTGCGACAGAGGGGAGAGAGAACCCGATGATCTTTTTAGCTGTCTTCACTATCCTCTGTAGAGTCTTGCGATCCAAAAAGAAACAGTTCCCATCCTAAGCCATGATGCAGCTACAGAGAATGCTCTCTATTGATG
>JBBPCY010071307.1:0-12025 GCA_037974405.1 Brachyalestes nurse
TTTCAAACTTTCAAAACAATGAACTACATGTCACACTGATTGCATGCCTATATAAGTTTAGGCATGCAATCAATGTGACATGCAATTCATTGATTTGAAATTTTAACAATTAGTTTAATAGAAACAAACTAAAACTGCTGTCCAGTTAAAGCTATATGCTGCTATTGTTATTAAAATCTTTGTTGCTTGATGGTTGTAAAATTTGTGGAACCATAGTGAGCTTCAGGCTCTAACAGATGGAGCACTGGACCCAAACTCTGACCCCTGGCACTGAAATCAAAGCTGTCTGAATGCACACAATGCACAGAGTCTTACAGGCGAGAAATCCGCTTAGGCCAGCGGCCTGCTCCTCACAGTCTGCCTACAGCAGCAGGTTTGAGGAAGGCGTTTTAAAGGTTTGTGGCACTGCTGGAGGCTGCCGGTATGAACCGTGTATGTGCAATCTCCATGTGAAAGATGGCGTGTGAATAACAGACCACCTCAGGACAGGAGGCGAGAGAGGATTGTTTTGGATCTGCTTCACTGTTCCCTCATGCTGGTTTGATTCCTTCTGCTGTGTTTAATAACGGTCTTATCCCAAGCTTGCTCATCACACTCCTGATATTATAGTACAGACCATACATCTGGGATTATACTGATGGTGGGTGTGTTCCTACACCTCTAACACTGATATGAACAGAAGGATGGTCAGCGGTAAAAAAAGAAGTATTTTTTAAGTCAAATTAAAGCTGGTTAATAAATAGAACAATGCCTTTCTCAGAAACTTGCCAAAGCACATGAGAAAATATGAAGCTGTCCTTCCAAAAATCTACACTAGGCGGTGCTGTTATGGAAAAACATACGACAGTTTATTCAACTTTACACAATAAACATTAATCAATTGTGATCACATGGCACATGGTCAGTTTCATGAGGGATATGAAAATCAATCAAGAAAGTAGTCACATACTTTATTATATAATAAAGTATGTCATACACTTTAGTAGCCGAGTAGGTAAAACACTCACCTGTGCACCTGATGACCACAAAGTCACAGGTTCAAACACCCACTTTCTACCACTGTATCCTTGAGCAAGACACTTAACCCTCAGTTGCTCCAGGAGGATTGTCCCTGTAACTAATGATTGCAAGTCGCTCCAGAAAAGAGCGTCAGCCAAACGCCCCCTTTACCCTAAGGATTAACAAACCTGTAAATTCAAGAACCCTGGACCATATCAAACCTCAGCTCCGTATTTTCTAAGTAAACTTCATTACTTTCAAGTAAGACATTTAAGTGTTTAAAGTTCAAGTCCAGATTTACATCCATGACATCTGTTAAAACAGAGTCTATTATTACAAGTACATTCAAAAGTGTAATTAAGAGTGCAAATCCTCATTAGCACACACTGTCATGCCATTCAGAACATCCATGCATTCACAAAAATTAGTGTTTTATACATAGGCAGACACACGACAACATTTCTATTCATATCAAACTTAACTGCCCTGTTATTGATACTGCTGAGTATGTTATAAACCTCAAGTTTTGTAATTTATAAGTAGCACAAAACTCCATCATTCTTCATCTGTCCTGCACTTCTCTTCCTTATACAGCTACCAAAGCGACCAATTGACAAGACAAGACGAGGCTTAAACTGTGTCCAGTAAACCATCTCTTTATGTCTAAAAGTAGTGGACACCGGCTTGTCCAACATTTTGTATGAAATCAAACGTATTAACAGGGAGTTTGCTACAGTACAGTACGGTACGGTACACTAGATACTGAAACATTACTGTGAGGATTTGATTGCATTCAGCCACAAAATCATTAGTGAGGTCAGGTACCAATGCTGGAAGATTAGCTCTGGATTTCAAACACTGCACATATCTTAGTGTTTTCTCAGCTCTAATACACCTGATCCAACTAATTGGCTAATAAATAAGCCTTTCCTGAGATTAAGCGGATATATTAGAGCTTAAAACACTATGGGCTAGTTTTTAATCCTGATATGGATTAAGTTTAATCTTGTACCAAAAGCCAGTGTCAGTGGAAAATGACTAAATTCTTAAAGACTTAATCTGGGACTGAGAAACCGGTCCTAAAATGTTCAGTGCACAGATACTGTAGATCTGCAGACATCTAATCCATCCATCCAGTTCTTCACTAGCACCGTTTCTGGGTCTTGGCGTTGCCCTTGAGGACGATGTAGGGCAGGCCAAGGGCCCAGCTGTCCCGTGGCCAGTACTGCAGATCAGGAAGTGAGTAGGGAATCTCCTGGCTAGCGTCCAGGTAAGCGATCAGGGTGCTCCCATAAGCCGTGGCAACCACAATCAATATGTGCCTTTATAAAAGAAGAAAGGAAAAGGTCAGGGAAGTAGATATTGTTGGCAATAAACAGTCCTTAAATTGGCAATCTACCCCAAAACGAGCATTTAATATGCTATTTGTTATGTTATGTAGTATTTTGTGATGTAGCCCTCTGCCTTGCTGGCTTAACAGAATTCAAAATGAATCCCTAATGCTCTGCAAATCCTGACTGCTAGCCAATTATCCAGAGGCTAATAAATCTGGACCTAGTAAGCCATGGTCAAACACTTTTTTTTGTTAAATGAATAATTAGCCAGAAATATAAAACATCCCATCCTCAATTAAACATAACCAAACCATATGGAATCTTTGAAAATTGACATCCACCATCAAGATGTATAAGCAGTGGCGTTTTCCCTACTATTTAAACCAAGACATTTCTCTTTAGAGACTTCTGTGGCAGGTGAGTAGGCATGTTTAGAGGCAATGAAGCTTGAGGGGCCAATATAAATGAAGCTTCAGAGCAGGAACTGTGATCTAGAACCAGATTCCTTTCTTATGAGATAAATATCTGATCTTAGTCTACTGTACATACTCAGGGTCATCTTGTGAGGGCAACACGTTATTAGTGGCTTCAACTTAGTGACAAAACATGTGGATGTTGGTCCTATCAAGTCAGTCCTAATTTTACACACATAAATGTGAACTGTCAGATCTGAGCAAATAGAGGGTTTACAGAAGGTTTACAGAAAGAGTGCAACAGGCTAGTTTCACATCTAGTTATCTAATTATGCAACAAACTATGAGGACTGACATAAAAATACTACTACTACTACTAGAAAACACAGAAAGCTTTAATGAACTATTTATTGCGCTTATCAAACAACGCCATCTGCATCTAACCAGCAGTTCTCACCAGATGCCGTGCAGATAGCAGAAGTTGAGCTTTTGCCAGAAGCTGCAGCCAAATCGGTCGCTGATCCAGCAGGAAATGGCCAGCACCCACAGGCCAACGGAGGCCCAAGCAAGACGCAGCACACGCTTGTCCGTACAGCTGCAAAGGGGGAAAAGACAAGAAGTCATCAATAAATCCCAGAAACTCACACAATGTTCTGAAAAATCTTCATCATCCTCTTAAACCTTTACTGTTGCATTAGAAACATAATGGATATGGGGATTGGCACTGATGCACTAATACTTCCAACACTGACATTTTATTTTGAAAAGCAACCCTTTTCAATATTATGTATTGACAGCCAGTGTTTCATTTAAGTCAAATATATCAGCACTGCTGGAAAAAAAATCTATCTTCAAATGAGTTACTCTACAGGAGAAGATTAAATTTTCTTAACATAAATATTAGTCAACAAAGCTTCTCACGCATGCTACCTAAGTACAGTATGTCCTTTTAAAATATTTTCTATTGTTAGAAACCAAAACGTTTTATTTGAAATCATACATGTTTTATCTGTATACCCCCACACCCTGATTAATGTAACAAAGATTAATTGTAATGTCTTTTTAGACCATTGCTACTGGTCTATTTGTCCTGAAATTTTAATTTAGCTTAAAAAGCAGCAGATATGTTTTAATTATGTAAAACAAAAGAATACCTAAAAAAATATTGGTTATTATTGACATATATTACATATTTTAATGACACTGAATGTGTATATAATGCTGAAAACATTGGGGGGGGGATCCTACAGTAAAATTTGTAGGACAGGGGTGCATGCCTCCTGTCCAAGAGGGCCTGAGTACAGTAGTTTGGTGGTTTACTTGATCAAACACACCTGATTCAACACATCTCAACCCAGGCCTCGTCCACACGGACATTCAAATCTTGGATGAATGAATGCACTCTGAGCGCCAAAAGCGCTTTTGTTGTGTTTTGTAGCTGCGCTTGATTGACTTCAGTGAGGCGTTACATTAGCATTTGACGCCAGCTTGCAGCACAATTTGTAGTTTCGTGTATTTACCTGTGGGAGCAGTAATTATTCTGTCCAAAGAGCTTACATGTGGGCCGTCTTTGTGGATAGCTCTGCATTTAAACATGGATCCAGCTGTAGTCAACATTATTGTCATCATTTTAAGGCATGATAGAAGAGCTCAGGTGCTGCTGGATTAACAGCATTAACTGCAGGAGCCAGTGGTTCAGAGAAGATTGTGGAAGACTGTATGCAAGGCTTTTAACGGCATGAGAAGAAAGTTTAGTGCCAGGGTAAAATGATTGGGGTAGGTAGAATGTGGTGCAGGGCAGGCTGGTGACTACAAATGTGATGTTGAGTATTCTTGAGGTATATTCATGAGACAAGAATCATGGGACATATTTAGTCCTCCAGAACGTCAACCAAACACCATGTAAACACAATTGTGGCGTTTCTTTGCCTCTGTCTGGGTTTCAGCATAAATTGACGCCAAGAAAACTTTGTGTGCAGCGTTTATTTGACGTCATCCCAATGTGCAGTCGGCCGAACGCCTAATGCCTAATTCAGACATCAGTGTGGACGAGGCCTTAGCTGGCCAGTTTAGTGAGTGTGTTTGACTAAGGGAACTACCAAACTGTTCTGGACACTGGGCGTCCAGGACCAGAGTAATCCACCCCTGGTGTACGATTTCTGCCCTCTTCTTCCACTCCTCATGTACTCAGTCATTATTCAGATACAGTTCAGTGACAAACAAAATACTAGGTGACTAGATTTTTCTCATGAAACATCCATTATTTCTTGAGAATATTTCAATAAAACATTGATAACCAAACATACAGGCATAAGACTGCACATTTAATACTTAATAAAGACTGTGATTAGTGCTTGTTATTACTAACATTCACTGTGGAAATCACTAGGTTCCCTCTGGTTCAAAAGTATTAGTATTGGGGTAGCAGCTGTCAGATGAAAAAAAAAACCAAAAGTATTGCTCACCATCAGTTTAAAACAGTCAACATGCATCATCAAAGTCTCATTTTCGCTGAGTACCCGAAATATCATATTTCTTAATGAAATATCTTAATGATATTAACTGGCCCAGGTCCTACTAGAATCCCTTCAGTGCAAACAAGTTGGCAGTTTGAGCTCCAAGCATTGCTATATAATGACCTTTAAAACTCTAAACATAAAAGTGAACAGGAGAGAGCTGCTCTGTACCTCTTTAGCTCCAAGCTCAGAGAGTAGAGGATGTGCAGGGCAAAGCAGTTGAGGGCATAAGCATTGGCTGTAGGTTTGACAAACGAAGACAGTGTGGTCACTACTGTGATGATCAGCACCACGCGAGAGAATGAGGTCCTATAAAGAACAAAAGGGGAAAATGAATTCAATTTAAATAATAAAAAAATCTCTTTGGTTCATTAGCTTTTGCACTAGAGCTCCAAGGCTAATGTAGCTAACAAATAAAGGTATACATCCCATAAATTAGCACTGTGCCAAAAGAAGCAAACTTCAGACCTCAAAGTCTTGAGTGATATTTGGAGCATGGTGGGAAAACCATGGTAATGTAGTTGTTGCCTAAATTAGTCCCTGGTTTATATTTTGTCATCTGATAAAATTGTATATTATTAGTTTTAATATAATGTGTTATATAATATAAAACCAATATAATATAAAATCCAGAACTAACAGTTTTCCCATGTTGAAAAACATATTTGGTGACTGAAGTTCGCATCCAGAGCTACAAGGCAAGTGTTGAAGTAAAGGAAGGGTAAATCCCACTAAATAGCATTGTGCATTAAATATCTCACACTTGCTCCAAACCTGTTGTTAGGAATTGTTAAGCCATTTCATACAGATTTGCTTATGGTTCTTGACACTGTATAATTAATTCTGTCCATCTCTGTAGACAACGGCATGTCATACAGCTTTAGAAACAACAAGCGAGTCTTGTTTGAGATTAGATGGTTTACTAAACCATCACTTTAATCACAAAACTTTTACGCTCCAGTAAAGTGAGCATGTCATGGTTTGTTCCAAGAAGAGAAATCACTCAACTGTTACTTTTTCAGGACAGGACCTACTCTAAAGGATGTGCAGAACTAATCATCTGAGTACTATTTATCTAAAAAAATGAAGCTCATGGACTAAAGTGGTCTAAAACAGAGATACACAGTCCGGTAAACCGTGAGATAAAGTCAGGTAAATAGTGAGATGCAGTCATTTAAACAATAAGATACATTCAGGTTCCTGTGAATGAAAAGTTAAAATCATTTGTATTTATTATGCATATACCACTGTATCTCTGTTTCAAAGAAAATCTATATTGTCTTATGTGCATGAAAGCTGTGCAAAGAATTCAGAGGGGATGTTGTCCAAACTTTCTTTTGGATCCCAAATTAAGCAAGACTGGATCTGGCCTGCAGCTGCTCGTAAAACACCCCCGCTGTCTTTATAGGACTTCGGTTGCACAGTTCCTCATTAATATTTCACACTTTCCCATCCCACTCTTAAATATTAATGTGGTATCTGGTAAGGCCTCATTGAGAAAGTCCTGGAGGTCTTCTCTCACACCACAGGGAGAAAACGATGTTCAAGTCTGAAGCAGGCTACCGTTACACACATTGCCTGAAAGGATCCTTCATCTGGCTCTTTGCTTATTAGCAAGCTCAGTAGACCTTTCTGGCTTAAAAGACACAGCACATTATGCTCTGTGGGTAAATAAAAATGCAGCATGATATTTACAGAGGAGAACTGTAAACTATATACACTGTAAACTACATAAAAAGCCCTGCTCTGCATATGTTAGAGATGTCCGTGCTCCTAATACACTCGATCCATCTAATTAGCTAATTAAAAAGTCCTACCAAGGCTGACAGAATGTCCAAGATCAGAGAAAATACAACCAAGTGTAGGACAGAGGGCCATGTCGGACAAAACACCATTTTAAACATTCACCATATTCACTTCACATGACTCTCAAATTACCTAAACTACAAACTAAATACAACTTGCTCCCCTCCTGTCAGGAGCTTGTCACAATACAGTCCGCTGACAACTGTGTAAATTTAAAATTTTAAATGTACAGAAACTGTCTGATCAGTCTGGTTCTTTTGCTCTGGTGACAGCTCACCTACAAACTTAATCATTTTAGGCCGAAAGGAGACCAAAACGAGAAGGCTTTACAAACTCTGCTCCTCTGCAGATGCTGGGTATATTCAGTTCAATTTAATTCAAGTCCATTGTCATTTAACACATAGCTCTATAATAAAAAACACTTCTGAGCAATTCACAGGCGTATAAGACAATAAAAATGTCCTTGTAGCAGAATGCAATGTGCAACAGCAAGCCTTGCAGTATTCCATAGTAATTTGCAAACTGAACAGCAAAGGCATAACAAAGTTCACAGTATCTTGGCACTGCAGTTCTATAGGGGACACCTTACGGGAGCTATCAGGAGCTTTTGTCTTTCTACAGCTGTTCATATTTGCATAAAATGGTATTTCAACACTGACCAAATGGCAGCAATCCAGATTACGTGGATGGGAGCTGATAAGCCAAATGAACCAACATGACACAGGTGAACATTCTAGACACTCCCTACAATCAATCAGACAAACACGTGTTCGCTGGTGTTCGCAATTTAACTTTCAATATTTTCAAAAAGTTGCTGAATGTCGAATAGTTACCTGTCTTTAACAAAAGACGGAAAGTGCTTGCGAGGAAACCAGAGAGAGTAGCCAGTGGCCAGCACCCACAGGATGGACAGTTCATCCAGCATCTGCCCCATGAAACTGAGGGTCATGTGGAAGTACATGGAGAACAGACCTGTTGGAATACAAGTGAATGGAAAAAAAAGAAAATAGATACGTAATTAAACTCGCAGTAGCACTAGCGCAAGGAGCTTCAAAGTTTGTGAACCTTTTAGAATGTTCTATATTCTAAAGTATGACCTAAAACATCATCAGATTTTCCCACAAGTCCTAAAATTTGGGAATCTAATTCAACAAAAGAGACAAAAATATTACATTTGGCTTTTTATTTCCTGAAGAAAAAAAATGCAATATTACATATGCGTGGGTGGCAAAAATATGCCTACCTTCGCCTTCAGTATCTAGTGTGAGCCCCTTTTGCAGCAATAAGTGCAATTAAACACTTCCGTTAACTCTTAATCCGTTCTGCACGTCAGTGTAGGTATCTTAGCCCATTTCTCTGTACTCTGTAGCTACAACTCAACTCAAGCATTCTTTGGTAAAATGACGGAGGGTATACTGAGGGTCACTGTCTTGCTTGACCCTGTGACCCTCGTTCTGAAAGCTGAGATTCAATTCATGGACATATGTCCTGACATTTTCATGGTACAATTCAGAATGTATTGTCCCTTCAAAAATGGCAAGCTGTCAGGGCCAGATGCAGCAAAACAGGCCCCCATCATGGTATTCCCACCACTATGTAAATGTTTGTACTACCGTTTTTTATATAGTTGCTGTCGGAACAAAATCTAATTTCTAAAAGGGTCTAAACACTTCAAAGGAGAAGGAAAAAACATTCATGACTTACAATGGATATTATCATGAACACAATGTAAAGTTAGCTGTCTTCGGATTACGTAAAGAAGTAAAAACGGACATACAAGGTTTTGTTCCGACAGCAAGGTTAAATATGTGTGGTTACCTGTGTGGGGATTAATACTGAAAGATCAACACACACTGATGTATGACAAACAGATTTAAATGCTTTGGCAACACTAACTTATGATATGAACAAAATGGACGTGTGAACTTTGACAGTAAAGTGTCTTTGAGTGGAGTTGAAATAGGAGAAAGGGGATGATGAAAACCAAATGATGGCAATTAAAAGCTGGAAATAATAGTGTTATGCTTTACAGCTTCATTCATTTCTCTTTATAAATCTGAGAAGTCAAATGTATACATGTTGCTCTGTATCTCAGTATTTATTTCCATAATCTAGCTCTGTCTCCTATTGCTATAGTTTTCTTAAAAACATGTTTAAAAACGCCAGTCAGCACCATTCAGAATGAATGACGTTAAATAATCTTTTCTTTTTCCAGCACTTTTCCTGTCCCGTCCAGAACCCCTCAGTGTTTCCGAGGTTAGGTATCCCTTTAAATATTGGATTCAGGAGATGTGGCAGTGGGCTGCATTGACACCTTCTGTTTAATAGATGAGACTACAGCCTAAAGACACCACAGGCCACTTATCCCGGCCCGGGCCAGATAGCTGGGCTGTGTAAGAATGGCTGATGAAGGTGACGTAAGAGCAGCTGATGGGTAAAACTGCTGCTGTGCATATGAGTGCAGGTGGACACTCACCCACAAAGATCATCATGAGCCACACCAGGTGGACTGCCAAGTTCCGTTCCTTGGCGTATGGGTGCAGAAGGTACAGCATTATGGGTGCAACCACAAAGAAGACGAAACTGCTCATCTGAAATAAAGCAAAAGAAATACACAAATAAAGAAAGCGTCAGAAATGTAGCATGGGGAGAGAGTGCAACATCCCATTTTACCATTGCACTAGCAATTCAGGACTCAAAGTAATACATTTGCATTTCAAATATACAGTAGTTGATCATCGGGATTGTGTTTAGTGTTTGAAGCTTGCCTCTTTAGTTTTGCACTTTTCGTAACAAACTGTGCCGTGATATGGGCCCTTAAAACAACACATACATGCATGTGTGCACACAGACAGTGGCACACGCACACTCAAAATGGAACCGTGATGCTATAACCAGTTAGGCGAGCGGTACACGGCCGCTGTGACTGACACTGAATGGTCATGCTACCAGAAGGTCTGTTTCCTGAAAGGTTCTGTGTGCTCTTGCATGAAGTAATAGTGTTCAAACGATCCCACCAGTAAAAGCCCTTCAGTAAAGCTGTGTGTCTTATCATTACCGTGTTGAAGTACTCCACAACATTTTCTGAGTGTTTGTAGTTGTCCTCACACCAGTCCACATCAGAGCTCTCGTAAGAAAACACACCTGCCATTTTCTCAAGTGATGGGATGCCTTGGAAAGAGAGTGGGTGAGAAAGGGGGAAGCAGCAAAAAGAGGGGAATGAGGAAAGGAGGGGGGTGGGGGAGTTAGAGAAGGAGACAAGGGAGAGGGAGATGAAGAGAGGGATGAGAAAGAGGGTGGGATGGAGAAAAGGGGGGAGCAAGAATGAGGAAAATGAAAAGATGAGAGGGAGAGAGGTAAAGAAACAGAAAGACATGGAGAAAGATAAAAAGAGGAAAATATAACAGCAGAAAGACAAAGAAGGGAAAAGAGGGGAAATAAATAATGTGAAGAAAGGTAGAGAGAGGGAGAGAGAGAGAAGAGAGATATAGCAACAGAAAGAGATGGAGAAAGGCAAAAAGAAGATATAACAGCAGAATGGACAAAGAAGGGAAGAGAGTAATAATTTGCATGGAATAAAAGTAGAATAGAGAGAGAGAGAGAGGAAGAGAGAGACAGAGAGAAAGAGCGAGAGAGAGAGAGAAGAGAGATGTAAAAGGGAATGTGAGAAAATGTATCTTGTTATTAAACACAGCAGCAGTTTTGTATTACAGGCTCTCCAGCTAAACAGAATAGCAGTATAACAACTTTATATCAAATGTATAGCGAATACTGATATGATGTCACGTTTCCAGGTCCCATTTGAAAATGAAAACGAAAAGGAAGTGTTTCATACTACAGAAAATGACAGGGAGGCTCCACCTGACACCCATCACAACACTGAAATCTGACAACTGTTGTAGCCTGCCTGGTCCCTAGTTGACCCTCCAAATTCATTTTACACACAATAATGATAATACATTATTTTGAAGTGATTAGGAATGCCCTTTAAAACTCATTAATATCAAAATGGGCTCAGAGCCTCTGTAGTTGTAACGAGTGAGAGTAAACAGCTAAGCTAACAGCACTAATGCAGAGTCCTGAGTTTTCCACTTACCTCTCAGAAACGAGTCCATGCTGTCTGGGAGCAGAGTGCTGCAGGAGAGGAGCCTGAGCAGTTTAAGTAGATTAAATGTCCCCAAGCCTGTAGCACCAGTCCAGCAGTGACATCAGGACTACCGGTGGGGCAGGTAGGCATTAGAGTCAGAGATGGGATGGGGTGGAGGTATCCAGCTTGATATCCACAGTTTCAGCTTGAATGTTTTTGTAATTCCTTTTTTTCAAAGGGTATCACTCTTTCTTCAGCTCAAGCATGCTTGCCATTCAATTCCTGATTATCTTTTATAGGTTTAATATCATTTTTCTTCGTTTAGTTCCTGGTGCTCACACCTCTCTTTGGAGCCTTAGCATTTTATTTTGAACCAGAAGTAAAAGAAGTGAACCTAATAGACTCTTTTTTGATTCATTATTTAATTCAAACATTCACCGTAGAAATAGTTCCTAACCCATTTACCCACCTGAGCCACCCATCTGTCAGCAAGTCAAGCCTCCACGGCACGCCTGTGAACTTTCCTGGACCCACCTGAACCCAGTAACCAATCACGTTGCAGTACATCAATGATGCGTTTTATGTTTCAGCCAATAAGGTTCATTAGATGACCATTGTACATTCTATGGCGCTGTTTGGGAAAAAAAACGTAATTTTATTAAAGATCCTGCTTTCTTCACGCCACCTAGCTTTAATGTTTTTTTTTTAATTTGAAGTCTTTTTGCCGTTTACATTGTTTACCTTGTGTTGGATCAACAGCTACCAGCTCCACCTGTCTACTAACAATCTGTCCACTATATATATATATATATATATATATATATATATATATTCCTGTTTTCGTGGGTTTTATGATCTGGAAGCCCAAAT
>JBBPCY010071308.1:0-12023 GCA_037974405.1 Brachyalestes nurse
TTGTGAAGCAGCTTTGTGACAATGACCATTGTTAAAAGCGCTATATAAATAAAATTGAATTGAATTGAATTGAATAAGAGCGTCAGCTATATGCCGTAAACGTAAACGTAAATGTAAACATACTATACACTCACTCCTATTATGCTATACTATACACACTACACCATACACACTCTCCTATTATGCTATGCTATACACACAGTACTATACACACTCTCCTATCATGCTATACTATACACTGTACTATCATGCTGTACTATACACACTATAGTACACTATACTATACAGACCATCCTATTATGCTACACATACTATACTTATACTATACACTCCCTCCTTTCATGCTATACGATACACCCTATACTATAAACACCCTCATATTGTGCTATACTATACACACTATACTATACACACCATCATATCATGTTATACTATACACATTATGCTATACACACACTCATATTATGCCATAGCTACTATGCATATTATACTATACACACTCTCCTATCATGCTGTACTATGGACACTATACTATACATACCCTCATATCATGCTATACTATACACACTATACTATACACACCCTCATATCATGCTATACTATACACATTATACTACATACACACCCTCATATCATGCTATACTATACACACTATGCTATACACAGCCTCATATCATGCTATACTATACACACTATACCATACACACCCTCATATCATGCTATACTATATACACTATACTATACACACCCTCCTACTATGCTATACTACACATACTATACTATACACACTCGCCTATTATGCTATACTACTATACACATACGATACACACCATCCTACTATGCTATACACACCCCCATTACTCTGCCCTATTTTAACGCCATAACCAATGACACTGTACTAAACCCACCAGAAATGTCTGTCCCATGGCTTGTTTTTAGCTCCACAGCAACTTATGCTAAAATACAGAGACATACAGACGAACAGGAGCAGCAGCAGGAGGAGGACAGAACTTACTCGATTCAGGATCCTTTCAAGAGAAACAGCATAATCTTTCCAAACAAGGAAACAGAAAAGCAGATTTACTCCACCGTCCGGGCTCCGTGTGAAAATATTTCCTCTCGTATGTGTGTTCAGAACCGCTGAATAATAATAACAGCCCTAGCGAGCAGCAGAGCCGTGATCCCGATCTGAGCTCCTGCAGTCCCGGACTCGGACTCGGATCAGACACACTACTGAACAGCACGCGGGCAGGAGGGGGCACGTGAGCACAGGAAAACATGGACACGCTCTCTCTCTCTCTCTCTCTCTCTCTCTCTCTCATAACCCTGTACTACACACACACCCATTACACTAAAATATATAAACAAACCCTCCTGTTACACTGTGACATATCTGCAATCCCTCCCATTACGCTATACTATACAAACTTTGATATTACACTATACTATAACACTATAGCATATATACAAACCCTTCTGTTACACTATACTGTACAATCCCCCCCCCCCTTTACATTATACTATAGATTATACTATACAGACACCCCATTACAATATACTACACATTACACTATACAGACCCACATTGCACTATAGTATACATACAAAAACATCCTATTACACAGTACTATACAAGGGACCACAACACTATAACATATAAACTAACCCCCCTTACACTACACTATACACACCCCATTACACTGTACTGTACACACCCTCCATCACACTGTAGCACATATACAATCCCTACAATCACACTGTAATATACACATCCCCATTACACTATGCTATACAAACCTCCCTATTACACTGTTCTATACCACCTCCCCACTATACTATAAAACATTCATGTTACTCTATACTGCATACATCCCCTTCATACTATACCAGGGGTCACCAACCTTTTTGAAACTGAGAGCTACTTCACGGGTACCAAGTCATACTAAGGGCCACCAGTTTGATACACTAGAACAGAGTTTACCTAAACTTATCTAAACTTCATGTATAATAAACGTTTAAATGCTTTTTTAAAGATACTGTTATTTTCAAATCTATATAAACGCAAATGTGATTAAAGAAGATAGCAACAGGATAAAATTAAATGTTAGATGCTGCTCACTGGTGAGTTATTTTTAGAACAGGTCCAAACCGCGGGCTACTCATGTGGTCCTTTGGGGCACCATGTTGGTGACCCCTGCACTATATAAACGCTTCTATTATACTATACTATTCAAACCCCCATGTTACACTATGGACTGCCAGTGGCACCACTGAGGTACCCTTGAGCAAGAGACCGCGATCCCCACACACTGCTCCCCGCCGCTTTATCTGATTCTGGACGCAGCCTCTAATCCTTTTTTATTTTTCCCTCAAAATAATCCATTCGTTAGTCACCTTCTCCTCGTGAAGCCAGTTTTTAATGCGTTAATAATTAAATGTGCTGGGTGATCAGTGCTACGCCCTTAAGTGTGTTTTCCTAACGATTTTCGAGCTGTTGGCGCATGTCAGCGCGACTACGCGCGAAACGTTCGCCTTTTCTCCTCACTGCGCCTTTTTGGCTTGTTTTTAGTGTGTGTGTGGCGCACGTGCAATTTTTATTTGTTTATTCTTTATTTTTGTGGTACACGCTGCTTATTTGTTGTGTGTGCGTGTGGCGTACATTAATTTGTGTGACTTTTTGTGATAAACGTATTAATTTATTTTTGTAGCGCACGTCTGTTATCTGTGTGTGTGTGTTTTTGCTGGTGCCCAGTGAAGTGGTCGACAGAACACACAAGCTACCCCCCCCCCCAGCCACCGAGGGGTGGTTCAGTAAAAGGCGACTGCACTTAAAGTAGGTCAGTGTGTCAGGGAGACACGTCACGCTGCTCAGTGCACGAGCTAATCTGTGTGTGTGTGTGTGGGTGTGTGTGTGTGTGTGTGCGCGTCATCTCAGGACTATAAACAGCCGGTAGCGGGCTCTAAATGTGTACTAGAACACGGTATGTAAATAATATCTGAGTTTTTTTTATTCTAAGGCAAGGTACTGCGCATGCGCAAAGCAAACAAAACAACACCAGTTCAGGTCTGAGCTGGAAGGGAGAGGATAGAGCAGGTCCAAAATAGCCCAAACACACACACACACAGACACCATACATACACACACATAAATATACTGTACATATACAGAGACATATACACACACACACAGACACGTACATACACACACAAATATACATATACAGAGACACATACATATACAGACACTCACATATACAGACACTCACACACACATGCATAGACACACACACACACACACACACACACACATACACAAACATACAGACACACACAAACATGCACACACACACATACAGGCACACACATACATACAGTATATGCACAAACATTCAACATACAGACACACACACACATATACATAGACACACAGGCAGACACACACACACACACAGCCTGCACAAAAGGACAGCAGGTCTACACTTGGCTGCCTGGTGTTTGTTCCCATTTACGTGTTTAGGTGTTCAGATCCTGCCGTGGAGGGGAGCGTCCACACTCAGAAAAGAACAAGAGATCTTCAGTTCATTCCTGGACAGGAGAACTTTTTTTCTGTGTAGAGATCCCTACATAGATTAGAAAAGGCTGTCTCTTACAAAAGGGGTCTTTATAAGTTTCAGGGCCTGAAATGAAATGAAATGTCAGGTTTTTACCTTTCAGAGTCACTGAAGTGCACAGGTATTTGCAGCTACGTATGGGTGTCTGCTGTGTTAGGAGTTTAAGGAATAGTCCTAATTAGGGGGGTATTGTGGGTACTGTACCCCCTGATCAAGACCCAGACCCCCCCTGGTGGCGACTATTGGTATTGACGCGGTAGCGGACCTTAATGGCCATAGAAGTGCTATGAAGATCAGTACCCCCCATCCCCTCCCCCCGTTATGGTGGGGTAATTCACACTCTGCATAATTACACATATACACTGTGGGTTTGAATCCCAGAACTGCTAGTGGCATCACTGAGGTACCCTGAGTAAGGTACAGTCCCCACACACTGCTCCCTGGGAGCTGTGGTCCTGGCTGCCCACTGCTTCACTTGGGGAATGGATTCAATACAGAGAAAAAATTTCATGCTGTAATTTGGCTCTGTTGCTCTTTGATCTGAGAAGGCTTATAGGAGGTTAGTTTTGCACCATAAAAGCACAGATAAGTGGGAAAATGTTTTAAATCTATACTCATGTTGCTAGAGCATGAGACAGCATTTAATTTAATTATTGTTATGATAGCTCAGTAATAAAAATGTCAGGTTTTTACCTTTCAGAGCCACTGGAGTGCACAGGTATTTGCAGCTAGGGGTGTCTTGATGTGTTAGGAGTTTAAGAAATAGTCATGATTATACATATAAATTCTGGGTTTGAATCCCAGGACTGCTAGTGGCACCACTGAGGTTTCCTTGAGCATGTTTTGGATGTATAAATTGTATAATATGCTGTTAAAAGGGCAGGTTTGTGTTTTAGTTCCTTTAGTGCACTTTAAATTAAGGAAGAAACTCAACTAGATGACGCTTCACCAGGAACAGACCTGTTCGGCCTCTCTTGATATTTAGGCTGTGCACATACCATAGAAACACACCCTCCACAGCACACTCACCTTTAGAACAATGTGTCATTATTCAGGCCTGGAGAGACTCCCCCTGGTGTGACAGGCTTAGAACCACATGCGCATTGAGAAGAGTTTATTAGTGAACAACTTAAAATCAATACGCAAGGCCTGTGTAACAATGCATCGAAATATTATGATGAAATATCACAATGTAATAATATGGCAATATGCATAATGGAAAATAAGCATTCTGTTAATTATGATATTTCATATAACTGCATTGTTCGTAGTGTTAAAGCAGCAACAACCCGCTTAGTCAGTAATTTATTTGTATTAACTGAATTCTGTTGTTATTTTACGTCATTCAAATTTTACGCTAAATATTGTGAGAACACTGAACTATCTTCATTCTTACTTTGTTGAAACTATTATGTATTTAACCGTGAGCCTTGACTCGTCCATCAAACCTGAATCGTGAGTTGACTGTGTCGTTACACTCCTATGTCTTCCACTCGTCTGTTTTATCAACATTATAGAGGGTAAAATGCGTATATGAAGAAGTAAATATTCTCTCTCTCCTTTATTGTGTCAGGTAATGGAGTTAAATGGCATATAATCTTGATTGGACATGTATTTACTAATTGGATTTTCAAATATTCAGATGTTACCCAGGGAACCAGATTTGTCTCAGTGTTAGCACTATATGCATATATATTTATATACAGCTCTGGAAAAAATAAGAGATCACTGCAATTTGTTTTTAAAACAGCATCTCTGTGACTATATATATATATATATACTGCTCAATTGAGGGACCACTTTGTAATCAAAAAATTGATGGACCACTTTGTAATCAGAGTATAGCATCAGTGCAGAAGCAGTTTCAGTTCCTTTGGTGCACTAGAGGGGAAACAATGAGACGGAATGGTTTTAACAGGTGGAGGCCACTGACATTTGATGTGTTTATATATATATACACACACACACACGTATGAGTATGTGCGTATGTATGTATGTATGTATGCATGTATCTATCTATCTATCTATCTACCTATCTACCTACCTATCTATCTATCTATCTATCTATCTATCTATCTATCTATCTATCTATCTATCTATCATCTATCTATCTATCTATCTATCTATCTATCTATCTATCATCTATCTATCTATCTATCTATCTATCTATCGACAGATACATACATACTCATGCTTATATATATGTGCACACACGCGCGGACAGGCAGGTCACGTGCTGGGGGCTGTGAGCAGTTCTAGTGTGAGAGCTGGTCTGGATGTTCAGTCTGGTGTTGTGGACTCTGCTGAGAGCTGGAGGAGGAGTAGCAACAGGGCTAGTCGGGCTGAGATGAGAGTTTGAAAGTGACAGCAGGTCCGACAGAAGACTGTGTTTAGTCTGAACGTGTCTGGGTGTTTTACTCCATGCCGTGGTGGTTCAGGAGTTCAGGAGAGGAGGAGCTGGAGGGGGGTCCGGGAGCTCCGGGAGGTCCGGGAGCTGCTAGCTTAGGCTAACTGTTTAGCCTAGCAGGAGAACAGTGACACACACTCACACACTCTTAGAGGACTTAAACCTGCTCCCCAGCGGAGGACCACCAGCCTGCAGCTCACAAACAGGTAAATCTTCAGATACACTGCTGTTTTCCAGCATTATTTATCTGCCTGGACCACCAGGTCAGCTTCTTAGCTTAGCTTCGTTAGCGCTACCCCAGTCAGGAGCCTGAGGTCAAGAGATTGTCCAGGTTTTCAGCTAATAAATCAGGTTATTAACCCTGTTTAAAGTTTATTTAATGGTTATTTCGTACACCTTAACTAAGCAACTATGAGTTTTGCTTGTGCTAAGGTGTCATTAGCAGTTATATGCAGACTAATGCATTTAATTTCCACTCTGCCATCTAAGTTAGTTCTCTAAAGTCCATAATTAGGATTAATTAACTTCATTTGTTTAGGCTTTGGTTGTCTAGCATTAAATCATCTTTTTTTGGTTGACCACATTGTGGTCATTTTGCTTTATTTACAGCCATTCTGGTTGTTTATAACGCATCTAATGTTAATTAAATGAAGATTACAAATGAGTAATGCGTTTGGAAATTGGCACGGGTTGCTATCAGTGTCCACCATCCGAAGCACCACCATCATCATGACCGAGCCATTTCTGTAAATAAAAAAAGCTGATTCTTGGTCCTTCCTTTCCTTGTCTAAACATTTATTATTGTAGGGCTGTGGAAATAAACAGGAACCTCTTCGGTCTCCACGGTCGTCTTGTGATTTTCACATCCCGTTTTGAAGTGTCTCTTCTTAAACTGCGGGTTCAGTGTACTGTTATCTACACAAGCTTTATCCTGAGGAGAAGGTGAGATCTGTCACTGGACTGGATAAGGAACTTACACGAGATTAATGCCCAGTACAGCTATGAGGCTGCTGGAAAAAGTGGACGTGCTTATTACTCAGTTAATCTGTTCGCTCGGGTTTGGCAGATTGAAAAACTGCCTCCACCATCGTTATCTTCACAGAGTTTAACCGCTGCGGTGTTTTTCTATTTTCTTACTGAAATTCAAAGCTGCCTGGTTACGAGCTTTATTGTACCTTTATTTACTAAGTATTTGTTTACTTTTCAGTATTATTATCTGTTTATATGGTGTTATCATGATCACATGACATGATAATGGGTCATCAAAATTAGATTCGGGAAAGTTTATTGATCCCGGGGGAGATTACATATGTAATGACTGAAGACGCACAGAGACAAGAACCATATAAAATACAAATACAAATCTGTAGAAAAACCTCAGTATGAAAGTGCACACAAATGCTGTGTATAACTACTATAGATAATTGCTCAATGAAAGATAACATTAAAATATCAATTTATTAGTGTGGTTGAGTTACATGATAATACATATCAAAAATTGTCTAACTGATGTTGCACTGCAGTAAACAAAGTCTGATGGAAGCACTCATTTATATGCACTTATATTGAGCATATTGTTTCTGTATTATTTTTATGTATCTAAAGCTCTATATATGAAGTTTTGGAAGGGCTTGTTATTTCTTAGTTAAGTCAATTTTTATTGATATTGTGTTACAACAACCCCCAATCACTCAATGTATTGTTAAAGTAATAATAATAATAATAATAATAATAATAATAATAATAATAATAATAATAGTAATAATAAAAAATAATAATAATACATAATGATGCATTTCTGTGAGAAAATGTGAAGAGTGATTGCATAGTTGCTATAAAAGCAGGGTGTGGAGACACTCAAACATTGGTTTTATGGGCAAAAAAGTTTGTGTTAAAAAAAAAAAAAGGACTGAACCGGCTGTCTTCTAATTCTCATCATTCAGTGCCCCACGTCCTCCTGAACCACAGAGAGGTCGTAACTCTCTGGCTCTTACCAAGCCATGTATGGTTAAGAACGGCTGAATGCGTAGCTGTATTCACGGACTGATTATTTTTAATTAAACCAGTGACACACATCTTTTTTTATAACTGACCTGATCTGAATCTGAATCTGAATATTTGCACTCCACAGCGGATAGTAATGGATATTTTGACGTCTGAACCATGCCGGTATTTATAAAACTGTAGGAGGAGTGGTGCCAAATTCCAGTTTTAAAAAGCATAATGACAAAAATAAAACTTAATATGAACAAAATATTGATTCCTGACGCACTAATAATGTTAATGTAGTTGATAGTGACAACTTTACAAAGTGTTTGGTCCACAGCTTCCCCCTTTATGTTCGAGTCAGTCAGCTGTTAGTGGTGAAAGTCTTTCCTCTGGACACTCTGCGTACGTGAGCTCTCTCCGCCTCAATATTTGCTTTGCAAGGGCACTCAGCAAGCTGTTTATACACTGTTTCACCTTAAGCTTTAACATGATTTGAATGTTCTCTGTCCGTCCATTCAGAGTGAATCATGACTCAGAGGGACAGCCTGTTCTCCGTGACCCTCGCTGTGGAGGGGATGACGTGCGGCTCCTGCGTCCAGACCATAGAGCAGCAGGTCGGGCAGCTGCCAGGTGTCGTCCATATCAAGGTAAAGAGCACTAAACTGTGTCAGTTGCATCAGATTGTACCTCACACCTTCAAATAAACAACTTTCAAAGTTTACAAAACTTTTATTTTTCTTATTTTTTGGCGGTACTGTTGATCCTTTCATCATGAAGTTGTATCACCCATTGTGGTCAGGGGCTTATATTTTCAGAGTTCTCAAGTTTTTATTCAGAAGCTGATGTATTTAGGGATATAATTAGATTTTTACTTTTTACTTGTTTAAATTTTTCTTGATTTTACTGAGTTCAGCTAAATTAAACTCAGACAGAACATCTTCTATTGTTTGGCAGTCCTCTAACATAGTGAACCGGCAAACATCACAACCCTCAGAGTTTGAGTGAATTTTTATGTTCAAAAGTGGTTTCTACAAAACATGGAAAGTAGGAGACCACATAATCAAATGTGTAATTTAATTTAAATGTGTAATTTTGGTATTGTTTGAAGTAAATATATCCAAATAAATGTTTCATGAAATTGTATCACCCATCACAATGTAAAAAATATAAATGTAAAGACTTCTAAAGTGTGTCAGTGACATCATGTTTTATGTTTGTGAAGGAAAAAGCTTCACTTTCACTGTTAAAATAAGATTTTATTGAGAAGTTTTGTCAGTTGATCTATTTGTCATGAAATTTTAACCCGTGAACAGCAGCTGGTATCGTCACTTTTATGTTTTTGTTCAGATGCTGATGATTTAGGGATGTAATGATATATGTTTTCAGGTGTGGTTTTTGAATCTGAGGTCATGATTTAATTCGATTTTTAATTTTATTTAGTTAACATTTTCTTGATTTTGCTGAGTTCAGCTACGTAAAACTTCTCAATCAGAACTTCTTCAATGCCTTCCTTGGCAGCCATCTAACATGGTGAGCCCCAAACATCAAAGCTTAATTTTTTCATGTTGCAGAGATGTTTCCACAATGTGCCTATAAGTGATGAGTTTTGAATTTCAGGACACTGTTTGATAGTATTGAAATTGTTTGAACAAAATATATATTACAGCACTTATGTGAACTACTCTGCATTCTCCATGCCTGTCCTTTACATTGTGTGAACTTTTTATGACAAATGGCCAAATAGAAAGATTCTGGAAGTACTAGTATCTTTGTTACACATATTTACATTACAGTTAAGAAGGTTTTTCCTTCTCCTGTACAGTCCCTGTTTCAGAGATGGGAGATCAGGTTACAACCAGGACAGTGTGATTCACTCATCAAGTGTCTGAGGACTGGAATTAAAAAATATGATTCTTCCATTTTGAGAGTCAGTGCAAGGCACAAGGGCAGTGCAGTTAATCTGATATTACACACTCGAGCTGTACCGTACTCTGTCTTGAGCCACCTCTCATTTCCTTATAGTTGGCTTTGGATCACCTAGTTGGGGCAAAAATACTATTTCTGTCAAACTGTCTTATCTTTGACACACTGAGTAGAGTCAAAGTGCCTAAAGATACACTATATGGGCAAAAGTATTGGAACGCCTGACCATTACACCAACAGTACTTTAATGACACTGCATTCAAATCCATAAACTTTAATCTGGAGTTGGTCCTTCCTTTGCAGCTATAACAGCTTCCACTCTTCTTGGAAGGCTTTCCACAATATTTTGGAGTTTCTGTGGGATTTTGTGCTCGTTTATTCTGTAGAGCATTGGACGTAAGGGACCTAACCCAAAACAGGTGTGTCCCAGTACTTTTGTCCCTGTAGTGTACAATGTGCCTAGATAAATTAGTTCCAATCATTTAGCATTCGGCACCACCAGTATACTGATCACTGTCTGATCATCTGGAGTCTTCTGTTTCTTCACTGGTTCAGGACTTCAGTTAGATGCTCTTTGTTCTGCTTGAATGATTCATACGTAGGTCACTGTGTGTCTTAACCAACAAAAACATTCCTCTGAAACTGGTCAGGTTCAGGGACTGGAAATGAGAGACTTTGCAGGTCCTTCAGGAGAACTGTTCCTCAAGAACACATTAAAAAATACAAGAAGGTCTGGATCTCTGGACGGAGGATATGAAGAGATGAGGGGCGTCTCAGTACTGTACAGACACTCATCAGTAAACTAGGCTGCCTACCTTGAAGAGGCGGAAGATGATTCGCTGGTGGGCTTTTGAGAGGACTGGAAATCCCTTTTTATTGGTCAAAAATATATTAGTGGGAAGAATGGCCGCTTTGATGGGTTCTCCAAGCCACTTGTCAATCACAGTGTCGGAGGGCATGTCCGCACCAATCTCCACAGCTGAGGGCAGACGGGAAAGATGGAGTTAGAGACGAATAAATGGAACATATTGAGACTAGAAAATGATCACATTTATCACATTTGCACTTCAAACGTTCAAATATGACAATCTCACCCAAACAAATCCTTTTATTGTAGTCACAAAGTGTTCGGAACGAATGCCACCTAACAGAGGGAATAAAAAGCAATTAATTAAACATGAAATGTGCCCATTTATTAAGGTACAACAGACTTCGTTCTCAGCTGGAACCGCGATGTGAAGTCTTTCACAGTTTGACTGTACAGGATGAAATGATTTTCAGGATCTAACAAAGTGGGCCAGTTTCCCCTGACTTTGATTAAACCTTCTCCAAATTGGACTTAATTGCACTGTCAATGGAAAAATCACTACTGGAATATTATTTCATGTCATAAAGTAAAAACTACAAGGTTGTAAAAGTCATAATACAAGAAAAAAAAAAATCATTTGCAGTACATGCCACACTTGGTTGTATTTGTTTTTAATTTGTGCAGCTCCGTCTCAACCAAGATTTATCGACTCCTGAGTATTGGGTTGCGTATGATGGAATGTAATTAGAATCACAGAACACAGTCTCTGCGACAGGTCATATTACTATAATATTATTACTAAAATCTTTATTTTCCTCCTGTACACAAGAAAAAGACTACAGACTGAAAACACTGCTGCAGAACGGCAAAACCATCAGGTTCATTATGATCTACCAACACCACCAATACGATTTAACTCCAGGGTTCTGAACCTGAGGGCCGATTTCCAGCATGGACATAAGAGTGGTGGTATAATAAAGCATGTATACAACTGACACACCATGGAAGACTATTGTAGATTATTAATCTCTATTTCTAGTTAAAACCAAAGCACTTCGGGGTACAGAAGTAAAGAGGAGTAATAACTAGATCCATTTCTGTGAGAAAATGTGAAGTGTGATTGCATGGTCACTATATAACCAGTATAGAATAGTACTGAATCATCCAGGAGTATCCAGTAGTATTGTATAACCAGTATAGAATAGTATTGAATCATCCAGGAGTATCCAGTAGTATTGTATAACCAGTATAGAATAGTATTGAATCATCCAGGAGTATCCAGTAG
>JBBPCY010071309.1:0-12022 GCA_037974405.1 Brachyalestes nurse
TTTCGCACACATTTCCCCCTTCTGTTATTCTCTCACTTATTCTCTCACCTCCCCTCTCTCTCTCTCTCTCTCTCTCTCTCTCTCTCTCTCTCTCTCTCTCTCTGTCCTTCTCAGGTAGCCCCGCCCCCTCCAGTATGCAGACGGTGAAGTGTGTGGTGGTGGGTGACGGAGCGGTGGGTAAAACCTGCCTGCTGATTTCGTACACCACCAATGCGTTCCCCGAGGAGTACATCCCCACTGTCTTTGATAACTACAGCACGCAGACATGCGTGGACGGGCGAGCGGTCAGTCTGAATCTGTGGGACACGGCGGGTCAGGAGGAGTACGACCGGCTGAGGACGCTCTCGTACCCGCAGACACACGTCTTCATCATCTGCTTCTCCGTCGCCAGCCCTTCATCACATGCCAACGTTCGACACAAGTGGCACCCTGAGGTCAGTCACCACTGCCCGGGTGTGCCCGTCTTGCTGGTGGGCACCAAGCGTGACCTGCGGTCGGACCGGGAGACGCTGGAGCGGCTGAAGGAGCAGGGCCTGACCCCTACGACCCAGCAGCAGGGCACCGCGCTCGCCCGCTCCATCGGCGCCGTGCGCTACCTTGAGTGCTCCGCGCTGCTGCAGGAGGGGGTCCGGGAGGTGTTTAATGAGGCTGTCAGGGCTGTGCTGTACCCCAATGCCAAGAAACAGGCCAAGAAATGTGTGCTCTTATAACCAGCAGTTTGTGTGTGTGTTTGTGTGAGTGTGTGTGTGAGGCCAGAAACATAAGCCACGCAAGTATGCAAACACTTCAAGCTACAGATCTGAAACTTTACTGCAGAAAAAGGGCTGCAACTAACGATTATTGTTATAATCATTTAATCTATCAGCTGTCATATTCTTCTCTTTTTGCTGCCGACATAATTCAAAGAGCGATTTCTTAGTGTAATGAAACAAATAGTGATGTAAAACCCCATAAATGTTCCACAGTGATTAAGGTATGTTGGCAAGTGTATGTGGCATGAAATCCAGCCAGCTACAAAGAGGGGTCGCCCTAGAAAAAGAAATCTTACATTTTTAGGTTATAATTTGCACTTTTGAAATTTCAGAAACTTGTTTTATTAGCTGGGACTGTAGGTGGCACAAGTGCTGGCAAAGACTCTCTGTTGCTGTAGTTTCAGACCTGTGCTGGAGAAGTTCTTGTGTGTTTCTCTGAACAATCATTAGTCACAGTGTGCTTTTTAAATGAAAAAGTAGAAGTCATATTGCCTCCTACAGTACCTGTAGTGTATTACAGTCCGACCTGTGGATCATTTTTAAGCACTTTTGTTGTCATTTTATTATGTAAACAGTTAATTGACAAAGTACCCTAAATGCAGTGCAAGTGCAGGCTCCATTCTGAGAGTAGAGACAAGACATAAAACCATGCATAGAGTGGATGAGACAAAAAACTACTTTCTCATTGATTAAGTGCCACATTCCATCTGTTTATTGTTGATTAGTTTGTTGCCTGGTGGAATAACATATCGTCACCATGCTAAATTAATCGCCCAAGTCATTTTTTGGCAAAATTGACTTTTTTTTTGCCTAAATCATCTCCTCATGATGCTGGCCACCTATGGTAAAATTGCCTACACCATCAGTCGATAAAGTAATATGATTCTACCACTTTAGGACAATGGCCTGCCTATTGAAATGAGTAGGAACTGATTTTGGTTTTTTGTGTTCCTGAAAAACTGGAAAAAATGAGTTAGGTGATTATTTTAGCATGGTGTCAATATGTGTTTGCAGACACTCTCTCGCCCCCTTGTGTTACTGAAGCTTTTGTGTAACGTAAACACAGCACAGAGTAAAACGCGATTATAGTCTTGTACATAGTAGTGTTTGTGTCTTTTGCATGGTGTTTGCTTCTGGCCAGAGTGTGAGTGCTGTAACTTTGTATCTTTTTGTGTGGAAGGAAAATTGTAGATTTTAGGATGAAAGGAGCACCACATATACAATGGAAGAATGAAGAGGTGAAAAAAACACTACAGCATGACTCCTGAGAAATGAGAGAGAAAGGTACCACCAATGTGCCTCGGCCTTCTTCTGACTGCCTCACTTTGTCTCTTGTCTCTCTTTGGTCCATTTCGCCAAAGCACAGAAGCCGAGTAGCTATATGTTGCCACATTACCCTGGAAATGTCTCTGATGGACTTACTCACAACGACCATGTGCTGCCTTGACTCTCCTTCTTGTCTGCTTGAAGACGTCACAATGAACTTTAAAGGGTTTGAGTGCCTTCTGAACCTGGAAGAGCTTTCCAGCACCCCGTGTGCCTTCAGAGACGCAAGCTCAGGTCCAAATAATGCCTTCTGACTTTTGACATCTAGCACCTTTCCTGATTGAGACCTGATTGAGTCCATTGGACCTATTGTAGGGTGCTGTCATAATTGTCAGGCCATTTTCCTCACTTTGGTCCAGAAGATCAACAGATGTTGTTCATTTTCAGTGTGGAAACTTTTAATTCCATCAGATGAAGTATTTTCAGAAAAATGGCAAATGATCCCAGCCAACATGATGCACCTGCTGAAGCAGGGAGCAGGTGTTTACATATCAGTGAGTGAAAGTGTTTCCAAGTCCTGGTCCCGAAAACATACTGCCCTGCACATTTCCGTGCTCTCAGCTCCCACTACGACTTCAGGAATGGGTGGTTAAAAAGCGAGTTGTTTGATTCCGTTGTTTTGGGAATGGTGAGAACACTCCAGTGTGCCTCTAGGACCAGGGTTGATCACATTTCAGTATGACACAGAAGGAAAAAAATTCAGATCCACTATGAAGAAATGGGTACCTGACCGAGGCTGAGTACAGGGGTTAGTCTATAAGCTTTTAATCTTTAAGCAGAATTTTTCTAATGATGCCCACCAACAAAATAATTAATTAGCTAAATATTTACTAAATGTCAGTCTGAATTTTTGGGGAGTGCCATTCTGGTGCTCCCATGCTGAATGTGTTTATGTCGTTCTCCAGACCCGAAAATACAGTGTTGGGATCAGAATCATAGTGACTATTTCCCACATTCACTACATCAGTGGAACGTGCACCAATATACGGCACCTGTCTTGTTACTTAACAACAGATAGTGAATAGCAAGATGTTTAACTTTAAAATTAGCCTAGCTCAGTAATGGTTAACTCTAACATTAGCTGTTTCATACCGGTACGAGTTACTTGGAACTGTGTAATTAGTGGAGAATACTGGAGCAGGTCTGTGGAGAGAATGTGTTCATTTGTGTTGGTCTTATTACCAGACCGGACTTATGAATTAGTATGGATCCTTTCTGACTGGTTTCTTCAGTTGTCTCCATACAGAGTAGGTGGGGTTCCATTAGCGCACCTTAACTGGAATCAGGAACATCTGAGGTGTCTGATCTGCCTGGTTGTGGAACAGGTTCACTGTGGAACTGAACGGCAGGGCACAGAAATAACACAGGTGGTCCTTGTTTGGGATTTTTGTTTTTTAACAAAACCGCTATTAATCTTTTATTTAAAAAAAAAAAGGCACAGTGATGTTTGCAGCAATAATGTCAGAATTATGTTTTTTCTGTGGAGTTTCACTAGTTCATGGCACAGAAATGAAGAAATTATTTCAGGAAAATGAAATAACTAGGTGAGAATGGCTATGTAGGTGATAATACAATGATCTTTTGCCATCTCGTGGGTGTCAGGATGTTATCAGGGTATAATCCTGTGCTGCAAAACTTTTGAGATACTACACTATTGTTTTTTTTTCTTCTCACCTCTAGTAATAATCAAAATTCACTTAAATGCTTAGATGAAATGTGTTATGATCTGCTGATTAACTCTACGGCTGGCTTCCATCTCATGAGGTAGGAGTTGCTTAGATGCCTAACCTCAGATGTAGTTTGGATTTTGTCACTTTCTACTGGGATGCATCACCATGGCAACTTGCACTGCACTAACCTGCTCCAGAGTGGGTTAACTTTAGAATTTGTATCATCGTCACCAGACCCCTCTGGTTTTTGTTGAGTCACTTTCTGCTTTTTGTGTTGTCAATCAGTGATGTGTGTGTTCGAGGGAGGAAGTAAATCTTGCTGTGTTTTTTCTAGGGATGCACCGAAATGTTTTTTTTGGACCGAAACCGAAAACTGAAAATGAGGAAACACTTATTAAATTATTAAAAGAAAAAATCTGTTACAAAACTATGAACATATTTATTGAGCATTCAAACAATGCACAATATAAAATAAAAATTGAAATAAAATATTTTGCTTGGCCCTACTCATGAATAGCCTAAAAGCAAGGTAGCTGAAATATTATACAATTAAATATCTTCTCTCATAAAACTAGTGAATTCAAGTGCATTTTAATATTCTGAACGAAGTGCATGAACAAAGTGCATTCAGAACAAGTGCTTTAAAGAGCACAAGTGCTTGCCTCTTCTGTGCTTCATACTCTGCATGGCGATTGGGATGTTTTGATTTTATAAGATAAAATGGGTGGATGCACCCCCTCTAGAAATTTCAGCATTGCACGCTTCACAAACGGCATTCCGTGTGTCTTGCTTAGATATATCGAAATGCGTCCAGATGGCAGACATGCCGACCCTAATCCAATCTGGTGTGTGTAGGTTGCGGTTGTTGATTGTGTCATTACTGTTTCGGTCGCGTAAAAAAAATTTGTGGCCGAATATTCGGTGCATCCCTAGTTTTTTCTCCTATAAGCTCCAGCAGGAACACCGTGGAGACGGTGCTGCTGTACGTCCTCAAAATCCCTCTACAGACTTACACAATATAGTTACTCTAAAACAATAATGGATCCCCCTCCTGTCAGAAATGCTCCACTTTGATGTGGACCAACCCCAGCTTGAGGATCTAAACCAGCGAGTTCACCTCAGCTGTGTTTGTGCTTGGATGATACTCAGGAACTGTGTTTAAAGGGCCTATTGTGGAAAACCAAAATCTTTTTTTCTTTTAAAGAGAGTTTAATATGGTACATTAACACCATTAAAGTTTCAAAATTGATTGTTTACTCCCCAGCCTGTATATAGGAAAGCATATGGAAAGAACAGCCTGTTGTCAATTCACTGTTCTGTGACTGTGCAGTTACATTAGTTACAGATCAGGGTCATATTGTTATTGGCAGATATTAAAAAATATCATGATCAGACAGATGAAAAAGATACTTAACATTTATTGAGTGTTCAGGTGCTACTGGGATGCAACACCTGCATTCCATTCATTTGACAAAAATTAATTCTGTTTCTTCACAATGCTAATCCAGGTAGAATCAGTCAAAATTTCTACATGTTGTTTGTGTTGTATCGACATTGATGTGAAAAATATTGGATCTCAGCCCAAAATTCCTGTATTGGTGCACCTCTGATTTACATTTACATGTGACTGTTCGGCGGTGGTTTAGGGGCGTCCCTGTAATGTGCTTTGTGGGGCTCCAGGCTGTGGATATTGTGAGTTTTTCTACACTACATTAATGCTGTAAGATTATAAATGTATTCCAGAGCACTAAAACATTTCCTCTGAGGCGCCACTTTGGGTCCGGCCTTGTATTTTTCCGTTAGTGCGTGTATTAATGTGGTGTGTGTGTGTGTGTGTGTGTGTGTTACGTTTCGAGTGTATGCTGATTCCAGACGCCTTCAACAAAGCTGGAAAAAAGTGATCTAGGGTGCCAAAAATAAAGTATGTGCACTATTTTCTCTTGTGTGGGACCCAAAGCAGAGTGTGTGCACACGCACACTTTCTCTCTCCAGGTACTTTAACTGACTGTTATTGTTTTGGTCTGTATTTACTCGTCATATCAACATAAAAAGAAACACTAAATAAACCCTTTCATGTTTTAAGGTCGTATTGAAGTTCGATCTCATTGCAGATGATACGCAAAACAGCATCATGTGTACAGCACGCCAATAAAACATGTTTTAAAGCCAAACTGGACCACTGGCTTTTATTTTTGTGTTCATGCTTCTCTGACCGTTGCCATCCTGTTCATGTTTGAATTTCACGTTGTACATTAAATGAAGCAGTGGATTCTTTCTGCTTCAAGTTGAGGTCCTGTTTTACATTCCACCTGAAACTTGAAACAGTTTGTTCTGGAGTCTCAGTATGGGGGTCTAGCTCACCAACTTCTTATTTAGATTTTTTTCCATCCCACCTTGAATGACTGTTGCAACTGCTGGACCATGCACCAAGGTGGAGGTCTTTGATGGTGTGATGAATGGAGGAAGGTGGGTTAACTCAGGGTTACAGGAGTAGAACAGGTGTGTGTCGACTCTTCGGTTGCTAAAAACCAAAACTTTGTGTAACGTTGTTTGCACATATATATATACACACACACACATTTGGGCTGTAACGGTACATGTATTCGTACCGAACCGTCACGGAGAATACACGGTACAACGGAGAAGACGCGATTAAAGCAATGCGGAAATAAATTTACAAGCGTGAGTTTTGTTGCCTTCTTGCCTCGGTGTTAACGGCTGCTAACCAGCCGTCGTTCGCTCGGCAGGTCCAAAACTGAGACGATACGGGGGGCTAGGTCTGTGCTTTCCTCCCTCAGAACAGAAGAATTTATTTCCTTTCTTCTAAAAGAGCATTCGAGTGGCGAAAAGCACTCGCGAACGGAGCGGCCATGAAAAGAAACTCAGACAATCTGTAACAGTTTCATATGGAAACATTAAACAGCAACCTTTAAAAGTTTAGCCATCTCCCGTACTTTCTATTAGGTAAGACTAATATTAATTACTATTTTCTATTAACAGAAGATATTTAATTTGGGTTTTTTTTTTTTATCTATACATGAAAATATAAGCAAGAGTGTGTATTTACTGGTTAATACACTGCTGCTTATTTAAAATAAACAACCGTGACCCCAAAACCGAGGTACGTACCGAACCATGCCATCTGTGTACCGTTACACCCCTATATATGTATGAAAATAGTTTTATTTTTCTAGATTTTTATGCCATCAACACAGAATTATTTTACAGATCAACAATTTCTAGTACTTCAGACTGGAAAACATTCACTGATAATAGTCAAATGATGCAACTAATTGGATTGGGCCATGGCTAAGGTAATTTTGATATATTTGTATACATCTAGCATGTTGAGTTAAGACACAGACAGTGTAACTTTACAAACTGGTAATGTCCAGTATTTCAGGACAAAAGTATCCTTGGAACATCTTCTTGGAAGGGTTTCCATAAGATTTTGGAGTTTCTGTGGGAAGTTGCGCCCATTCATTCTGTAGAGCGTTTATGAGGTCAGGCACTGATGTTGGATGAGAGACAGCCACACTGAACTCTTACAGCCATGTCTTTATGGAGCTTGCTTTGTGCACTGGGGCACAGTCATGCTGGAATAGAAAAGGTTTTTCCCCAAACTGTGTCCACAAAGTTGGAAGCATGGCATTGTCCAAAATGTTTTGGTAAAGTAAAGTAAAGTGGGCCTCGTGTTGTCACACGTGAACACACCACAGCACAGCCTAGCACACAATGTGAATTTCTTTCTCTGTATTTAACCCATTCACTAGGTGAAACAGTGGACAGCCAAAGAACAATGTGTGGGGATGGTGCATTGCTCAAGCGTACCTCAGTGGTGCCACTAGCAGTCCTTGGATTCAAACCCATAACCATCTGATTGCAGGGGCAACTCCCTAACCAGTAGGCCACCAGCTGCATTAAAATTGGCCTTCATTGAAATTTAGGGGCTTAGCCCAAACCCTGGAAAACAAATATGTCCCAATACTTTTGTCCATATAGTGTATTTCAGGTCCTGTTCTCTGATGACGAGAGAGGGGATTGGTCCATAGTGCAGCGTGGTGTTTGACCAGTAGGGGGTTCAGTGTTTCTCTCTTCAGTGGCGGGTCAGCCTGCTCACCGAGTGGGTGTATTGTGGAGTATTTATAAATTTATAAGGATTAATGAAGCCTCAAGGAAGAATTTACAGTCGTTGACCATAAAACATCACCTATAACTCGTCGTGCGATGTTCAAGCGCTCGCGTATTTGTAAAAAGTGACAACCAAGTCAAAACGGGACGGGGCGCCTAAGGCTGAGCAGACGGGGTGAGAGAAACTCCGCTCGGGCTGGGCGGTTAGGAGAGCCCGGTGATTAGAGGCCTGGTCCGGAGGAGTCCCTTCTAACAGGTGAGAGAGATAGAGAGTGTGTTTTTCACATTTAAAGTTTATTTATTAAGAGAGTTAATCGTTATTCCTGTCAGCTGAAAGCGGAATCACTTCCCAGTAGTGATGTTCAAGGGGGCGTCTGACTTTACATCAATAATCATCTTTATTCAGTTATAGACAGGGTTTGTTTATAGTGTTTACTTTTTAGAAACAGGGTTTATTCACAGTTTTTATTATTTACAGTGTTTACTATTTGTATTTTTTATTTTAATAGTATTTATTGTTTGGTGCATACTATTTACAGACAGTGTACAGTGTTTATTTTTCAGACAGTGTTGAGTTTTTACAGTCAGGGTTTATTTACAATGTTTTCTGTTTATAGTGTTTATATTTATTGTTCGGGGCACTCTTTTTACTGACAGTGTACAGACTATTTACAAACATTTTTGCAAACAGGATTTATTATTTACAGTGTTTACTATTTACAAGCAGGGTTTATTATTTACACACATTGTGAATTATATGCACACTGTTTATTTTTGTAATATTTGCTATTTCTGTCAAACTTTATTGTCATCTCATCTATATACAGTAAGGCAAGATGACATTACTCCAAATTTTACAAAAGTACAAAATGAAACAGGGTGCACATATGTAAATAAACTCTAAACTAAAAGTAAAAATGTGCAATTTGGTACAAAGGGTACAAGGTAATTTTTTTTTTACATCCAAAAGAATTGTACAAATGTTGCATCAGCTGTCAGTTAGAAAGCGTTTAAAGAAAGAGTTTATTTTTTTACACAGTGTTTATTGCTTGTGATGTTCACTGATTATGTGCACAGATTTCTGTTTGCAGGCACTGTTTACTAATTAATTCGTCAAAATTACAGTTTTGATTTCTATTTGGATGTAGTGCTGTGTGCATGTTTGTGTTTTTTTCTGCTTGTGTTTATTTATTGGTTGGTTGTGGTTTAATTGTTTTTTTGTAATTATTTCTGATTTCCCGGTTTTGTTTGTCCAGGATGTCGGACTCTGACAGTGATGAGGATCAGGATAGGCCCTTCCACTTGACCGGCTTCTTGTTTGGAAACATCAATGAGGACGGACAGCTGGAGGATGACAGTGTGCTGGACACGGTGGGAGAGACATTAAAAAATAAATGAAATCAGTAAAAACTTGCTTCATATTTTTAAATTTTTAACTGACTGAATAAATTCCAGTGGTATAAATAATTTTACTCTAGACTTTGTCAGAAGTATATACAATTCAGTTTTTAATATAAATCTTTATTACTAAAAGTTTAAATACCTGTAAGACCTTCTCAGTATTGCTGTAATATAAATAAAAAATTCGACAGTTTAAGAAATGTGTTTTTGTGTGGCGGTATAGAGGATCAAACTGCATCTAAAATATTTTTGGGGGATTTTTACAAAACAGAGATGCCAGAATGCCACTTTGACATGGCGAATATTCCTCAGTACCTTTGATTTTGTGATGTTGCTAAAATTTTATGATGGCACAAAAATCAGAATTTAAAAAGTGCTGTTCTTGAAGCACATTTTCCATACATGGACTTGGGAGTAAGCGGAAATGTCAGCAGTTTGACTACATGAAACTCTTTTTTTAAAAAAAACCTCTTTTAAAAAAAAAAAAAAAAAGATTAAAGGGTAAAATTAAGACCCACTTTTTAAAGCCACTGTATCTCACCGCCTACTGAAAACTCTCTCTGTCTGTCTGTCTGTCTGTCTCTGTCTGTCTGTCTGTCTGTCTTTCTTTCTCTCTCTCTCTCTGTCTCTCTGCAGGAGAGTAAGAAGCACCTGGCTGGTTTGGGTTCTCTGGGTTTGGGGAATCTCATTACTGAGATAACAGCAAGTGAGGAGGATGGAGGGAATCAAGACAGAGACCAGGAGAACACAGATGCTGACGGTGTGTGTCTGCAGTGTATTTATACTTAGCAGGAATTCGTATAATATATCATCATTATATAATATAATAATAAATACACACTCCTTCTGTTAATATACTGTTACTTAATCAGGTGTATACAGTACTGTGCAAAAGTCGTAGGGACCTGGGAAAATTCTGCTTAAAACCTGTTTACTACTGGACAGTAGTGTTGTTAGTGTTAAAACATTAATATTACAATAAATACAATTAACATTATTACAGTAAAAAGTGGTTTTATGTGTGGCAAAGTGTTCTCTTAACCATTTCCAGACCTCTTTCCTAATTTGGCTAGTTTTACTTCATTAGATTAAATTAGGTTTGCTGCTTATGGAATTTTATAAATCCACACAATGACTGGAGGCACTGAGCAGAAATCTGAAACCAAACCTGTGTTCTTATAACCAGCTCACAAAATATCAACTCCTTTTTAGAAAAAAGGAAATCTTGATACTTTTTTGCTGCGTTCTTGTTCATTTGAGTTTATTCTAATGTTCACTTGTGTTTTTGCTGGCAGAAAGAAACCCACTGCTTATATAAACAGATTCAAACAATTTTCATAGGTACCTAAGACTTTTGCCCAGTACTGTATGTATATGTATGTGTATATATTGTAACACTGATAACTGAATGTGGTCACTTTCAGATGTAAACTGTTTGTGTGTATGTGTGTGTGTTAAGGCTGGGTGAAAAGCACTGACGATGCTGTGGACTATTCTGACATCAGCGAAGTTGCAGAAGATGAAACTCGCAAATACAGACAGGCCATGGGTAATCTTCAGCCTTCACAAAGAACAGGTACACACTCACACACAAACACATACACACACAACTGTGACTGTGAAAATCAGCTGACTGGGGGTTTGTGTGTGCGTGCGCGTAGATGATGAGGATGATTATGATGCCGACTCTGAGGACATCGATGCTAAGCTCATGCCTCCTCCACCGCCCCCGAGCCTGCTAGTCACAGCTAAGAAAGAAGACCCACCCACCCAGAGCAGCACTGGTGAGGGTCTTTAAGCGCCAACCCTTTGTCTCCACACACATTTTGGCTCAGACTCACACAAACACTTCAGTGATGAGTTAGTCTAGGGCTGCAGTAATTATTCAGCAGTCAATAATGGCCTCAAAAATTATGCAGTTTTTACTTAAAATAAGTAATCTAGTATGAGTCGTACTGTAATGCCTTACAGGTACTGTAAGAATCTCTCTGTCTTTCTCTGTCTCTCACACCTGTATAGTGAGTGATGAAGGTGATGGTATAATTCTTCCCTCCATCATCGCTCCCTCCTCTGCGGGTGAAAAGGTGGAGTTTAGCAGCTCGTCTGACAGTGAGAGTGAGAGCGATAGGCCACCGGCCAGCGGGGGGACGGGGCCTCAGAGCGGTGCACTAACATTGCCACTGGCTGGGATCATGCAGAGAGATGCTGCTAAAGCGTTGCCAGGGGTTACTGAACTGTTCCCTGTGTTCAGACCAGGCAGGGTATGTAAGCGAATACATACACACACACACACACACACACACACTTACTTAAATAGTTTTGTTTTGGCCTTCATAGTTGGAGATGTAAGAGATTAGCTAGTTGTCTAGTCATCACAGTGTGTTTCTTATTAATGTCTCTCAGATCTTTACACTCGCCCAGGAGTCACTGTAACCTGATCATCAGTGTAATTCACTTCACCTGCAAGGGGTTTAATGTTGAGGCTAATCTTTGTAATTGTAAACACTAATATTTTAATCCTTTCAAAACTTTCAAAACTTCCTTTAGTACAGTGGTTCCCAAACCTTCTCTGCAGGGCCCCCTTTTCTAGATAGGAACATTAACCCCCCATTCAAACTACACAGGTTCAGATTCAAACTTTGTTTGAAATACAGTTCCCTTTTCAAATTGAGCGAAACAAATGCAATAACAAATGGTGCAATTTCACCACTGTGGGAGAAATAAAGAGCATACTGAAGTTAT
>JBBPCY010071310.1:0-12022 GCA_037974405.1 Brachyalestes nurse
TTATTTGGAAATGAGGAGAAATATTGTCAGCAGTTCTTAAAAACGAAGGCAAAGCTGTTCAGTTCAATACTTGCAGCAATAAAAGATAAAACCTGAGAAACTGAACATTTTTGCAGTGGTCTCTTATTTTTTTTCCAGAACTGTATATGTGTAATGTTCTCTCTGCCTTTTCCTTGTTTTCTTGCCCAGTGATTTTAGGGTGTTCCTGCTGTTCTTTGTTTGCTAGTTTGCTGTTTTTTTTGGTCTCTTTGTATTCATGTTTTTTTACTCTCCTATTTACTGTTTAACGCTCCTGTTTTATTTTGTTTTATTTAGTCTCCTGTTCATGGTTCTTTTTAAATGAAGTCCTGTACGCTCTTACATCCTACTCCATGTGTCTAAATCTGACAGACGTCATTTTGAGTGAAACCTCCGATGTTTTTGCACTGATTGAAGATGTTTTCAGTGATCGGTTTGAGATCAGCCTTCATCGGACCTTCATGAGGTTCTCCCCAAGAGCACATTTGCCTTCAAAACAAATGAGAAGAAGAGCAGATAAACAGGAGATGATGATACACCAGAGAACACACTGATCTCCAGAACTCCATCTGAAGCGTTGAGAGATTTTAACCTCCAGACCAGAAATACAGCAGAAACATCTCAGATTTTACACCTTACGCTCTTCACTGTGAGTCCAGACCTTCAGCTCAACTGGCCAATTAGAGACAAGATAAAGGAGCTTGGCCTGCCACTACTACAGCTATTAATATCATAATATTTATTATTATCATTATTATTACTATTAGTAGAAGTGGTGGTAGTAGTATTCAGCAATATCAAATAATCAAGGCATAACATGAATTAATTCATGAAAAGCAAAGACTATATGATCCTTTTGACTCTCAGCTTTATCTTAATTTTCTGTGTTATTGGAGAAAAACTGTCTGAGCACCAGCAGAGAAACCTCACTGTGCTCGAGACCATACTGCAGGTTCGGAACGTTTCTGAACTAAAAATGGTGGTCATTAACTCGTCTAGACACTCCTGCAGGTTTCTTAAGAACATCACTGAGGAGCTCCAGGTTTCTCCAGCAGATCTTCAGCTCCTGCTCACTGTGATCCAAAGGATATGAGGCACAATTCTGCACATTTAATTCACGTAAGTTTAAATATTTTCAATTACATTTGAATATATTTGATTATGTAATTAATTATGTTTACATTCCTGCTCTGGTTCCAGATAAACAAGAACTCAGAAGAGATGATTCCTATGAAACAAAGTGGTTATGATCCATTTTCTGCAGGGAGTTACCTAGTCTGATCTGCAGGATGTTCTCTAGTCTGATCTGCAGGATGTTCTCTAGTCTGATCTGCAGGATGTTCTCTAGTCTGATCTGCAGGAGGCTCTTCAGTCTGATCTGCAGGAGGTTCTCTAGTCTGATCTGCAGGATGTTCTCTAGTCTGATCTGCAGGATGTTCTCTAATCTGATCTGCAGGAGGTTCTTCAGTCTGATCTGCAGGATGTTCTAGGATGTTCAGTCTGGTGATGTTATACAGTCTGGTCTGCAGGAGGTTCTTCAGCCTGATAATGTTCTACAGCCTCATCTACAGGAGGTTCTTCAGCCTGATTACATTCCACAGTCTGATTTACAGGAGGTTCTTCAGTCTGATTACATTATACAGTCTAATCTACAGGAGGTTTTTCAGTCTGATGATGTTCTACAGTCTGATTACGTTCTACAGTCTGATCTACAGGACGTTCTTTAGCCTGATGATGTTTTATAGTCTGATCTATAGGAGGTTCTTCAGTCTAATGGTGTTCTATAGTTTGATCTACAGTAGGTTCTTCAGGCTAATGATGTTCTACAGTCTCATCTACAGGAGATTCTTCAGCCTGATGGTGTTCTGCATTCTGATCTACAGGAGGTTCTTCAGCCTGATGATGTTCTACAGTCTGATCTACAGGGGGTTCTTAAGTCTGATGATGTTCTACAGTCTGACCTGTGGGAGGTTCTTCAGTCTGATTACATTATACAGTCTGATCTACAGGAGGCTCTTCAGCCGGATGATGTTCTACAGTCTGATCTACAGGAGGTTCTTCAGTCTGATGATGTTCTACAATCTGTCCTGTGGGAGGCTTTTCAGTTTGATTACATTATACAGTCTGATCTACAGGAGGTTCTTCAGTCTGAGGATGTTCTACAGTCTGACCTACAGGAGGTTCTTCAGTCTGAGGATGTTCTACAGTCTGACCTACAGGTGGTTCTTCAGCCTGATGATGTTCTACAGTCTGACCTACAGGTGGTTCTTCAGCCTGATGATGTTCTACAGTCTGATCTACAGGAGATTTTTCCGTCTGATGATGTTCTACAGTCTGACCTACAGGTGGTTCTTCAGCCTGATGATGTTCTACAGTCTGACCAACAGGTTTTTCATGCTGGTCTCTCACTGTGTTTAACCGTGTTGTGATTTTGTTTGAATTTTCCTGAACTGAACCCGCAAGCTGCTGAGTGCTGCAGGCTGACATTTCGAAGGCGTGGAGTCGGATGTGCGCCGAGAGGCTGTGAGATCGGAAATGCGTTGACCTGCGCTAAGCTGTCATTACGTGTGGGCGGACGCTTTTTGGCGAGAGAGCGATATCTGAGTTATGAAACATCTCTGATCCTCCACAGACCTAATTCTGCTCTGTGTCACAACACACACACACACACACACACACACCGCTACACACACACACTGCGATCACACAAGTAGGCAAAATGTCATTAAAAAGTACAAATAAATGTCATTGAGATTTTAAATAATTAAATAGATATTTAGAGTTTGATGCTCTGTTCAGTTCAAAAAGAACCTTGTGTAGAAAATAACACTGTAACACTGAATCATTTGCAGCTATACATGCAGTCTACAACAGTTTAGCTCCACCCATTCAGCCTACAGCAGTTTAGCTCCACCCATTCAGCCTACAGCAGTTTAGCTCCACCCATTCAGCCTACAGCAGTTTAGCTCCACCCCTTCAGGTTACAGCAGTTTAGCCCCGCCTATTCAGCCTGCAGCAGTTTATCCCCGCCCATTCAGCCAACAGCAGTTTAGCTCCACCCATTCAGTTTACAGCAGTTTAGCCCCACCCATTCAGCTTACAACACTTTAGCTCCACCCATTCAGTCCATAGCTATGTAGCTCCACCCATTCAGCCTACAGCAGTTTAGATCCACCAATTCAGCCTGCAGCCTCCACCCTGATGCACCTACTGACGGACGGAGAAACACACACAGCCAACACACACACACACACACACACACAAGCACACCTTGACACAGTAAAACAAATCTTTACATTTTACACAACTACTGAACCAGCAAACACCCCTGCAGAGCTGCTGTTTTGATTACAGCTTTTATAAATCGTCTTTATCCAGAATTGATCTAACTACTACGGCACTGTAACCATAGCAACCACAGCTCAACAAATGTGATCATTAAACGAGTACTTTATTTAAAAATAACAGACGTCAGGCGGTCGTGGTCTGTATCACCACCGACCTGAAACCGCTGCTCTTAAACTGTAGGGGGCGCAACCGGGAAAATACTTGAACCATTCACAAAACGAAGGAACGGATAGTTGGATTTTAGATTGAAATTCTGGCGCACTAGCGAAAAAACCTCACACAGCAGTGAGTAGAACTGATAAAAAGGGTTAACAGTGAAGTGCTGCTGGCGGCCGATCAGGGTCGACCCCCGGAGGTCCGCAGGGAGGATTTTGGGGGAATTGGCTGTTCTGCTCTGCAGGCGGTGGGTTCAGTCTGAGGAGCGCAGACGAAGTTTAGCGAGAGCCGGGAATGTGCTGACCTTTCAGCGGCGGCGAACTCGCCGGTTTGGGGCAGTCCCGGGGGAGGGTGTGTTTTCTCCTCGGCGCGGACCGAAGCGGGTAATTATTCCCCGCGAAAATTAGTTTTTTACTGCTGCCTTGGCACAATTAGGACACACACACACACACACACTGCTGCCTGTCAGGACCCCTCAGTGACGGGGCTGTGATGTGTGTGGAGGCCCCTGGTGTGCAGTGAGAGTGTGTTTAGTGTGTACACACCACACCGCTCAGAAGTGCTGACGTCTCCGCCTCTCTGACTCTCCAGAAAGAGCTGAAGACGTTCAGAGTGGCTGATCTCAGTACAGCCTGAACAAGATCCAGGGTTAGAGTGGCCCTCACTCTCCAAACACCTCAGTACAATAAAAACAGGGTGTTTATGAACGAGTGTGTGGAGAGATGGAGGTGTGTGAATGTCTTTACTTTTCCACAGAAGGCGGAGAAGGAGAGAGAGTCTCCCAGTGACCCGGTGAGTCAGAGTCCGTCCTGTTGATGGTCTTTATGTTCTGAGTGTTTTAACCTCACATTCCTGTCTGACACATCATACAGAGTCCAGAACTGGAATCTTTCCTCTTTTCTTTCTTTTGTAATCTCTCTCTCTCTCTGTCACTTGTTTCTCTCTCTGTCTTTCTCTGTTTCTCTCTCTCTCTGTCACTCTTCCTTTCTCTCTCTTTCTGTTTCTCTGTCTCTCTCCCCATCACTGTTTTTCTCTGTCACTCTTTCTTTTCTATCTCTCTCTGTAACTTTCTCTGTAACTTTCTTTCTCTCATTTTCTCTCTCCATCACCCGCTCTCTGTCACTCTTTCTCCTCTCTCTCTCTCCCACTCTGGAATGCAGTCCCGTTGTCACGGCAACAGCGATCAATTAAAGGCCGCATTTTTCCTCCTCCCACACAAACTGAACCAGCCACGCGGCCATGAACCAAGCAGACACACACACACACACACACACCATTCTACACTTGCTCATGATGATGGGGGGGTTCAGACCCATCTTATCAGATTTTTCTCCCAACCTGTTGGTGGCACTTTTTAGTTCATAGGTCCATCAAAGTCCAGAATAATCCAAAGCAAATGTAATTTCATGAGTTTTCATGAGTAATTGCTGCCGAACACACAACTTTTGGGGTGTACGGCATGTCGAAACACCAGGTTTCATCTGTATTTATTTCATCTGCATGACATCAAAGTGAAATATATGATATCAACAATTTAAATTTTTTGTAAAAAATTAAAAAGAGAAGGATTGCCATCCTGCTAAAACTACTTCTAAACTCAGTCAGGTACAACTAATCACATTCTCCATTGCACACTTCCGCATGTGATCGACTGGTTGTTTTGATTACCTCAGCATGTAAACAGGTATTCCTGGAACATTCCAGCGCTTGATAGGACGACTGAAAGCAAACAATCAACTGTGGGTGGCAAGGCACTGTCAAAAGATCTCAGGGATCAAGTTGTAGACAGGTACAAGTCAGGAGATGCATACAAAAAAAAGTTTTTTTCAATCCCTAGGAGCACAGTAAAGTATATAATTAAGAGGTGGACAGTGTTTGGCACTACTAAGACCCTCTTCAGATCAGGATTCTGATCAGTGTTTCTCTGCAGCAGGGACTGAACCACTCAAATGGTTCAGGATAAATGGATGGAGCAAAATACCCTCGAATTCTGGAGGAAAACTTGCTGCCCACTGCCAGTTTTCGCCGTTGTCAATGGTTCACCTTCCAACATGACACAGCAAAGGATCCCAACAGACTCAAGCCTGTAATTAAAGCTAAAGGTGGTAAGGCTTTGCCCTGTATGAGAACAAACCCTCTCCGGAGATCCACTCTGGAGTTTCACACAAGCCCTTAATTAGACGATCAGGATCACCGGAGTTCTAGGCCCAGGAGTATATATAGACCTAAGTGACAATCCATCTGTGTGAAGTATACTAAGTCCTTTCTAGTTGTGGTTCTCATTTGACTTTCCTGTGGTTCTCTGCCGTGTTTTCTATGACCCTGTTCTGGATTTTGGATTTCTCTTTTGCCTTGCAGACTTGTTCTTGTTGCCTTGTGATTGTTCTGGACATACTGAAAACAAATTACTGACACTTTATCCATCTAATTTTATTTTTCTGAACTGCTGCTTTCACGTGGACAAGCTGCAATGAGTTAATGCATCTGGAAAAATAGTTTTTGTGTGAGGGTTCAAAATGTGAATATTTTGAAGATGATGTTCCTTTTATGTACCCACTGTACTTCATTACAATCTACAAACCAAAAAAAAAATAAGACAGAAAATCCTATTTATGATGAGCCAATACAGCTCATCATCCAAAGAACACCAGACCTACAGTAAAGTATGGTGGTGGCAGTATCCTATTTTTGGAGTATTTCTCTGCAGCAGAGACTGGACCAATTTTCATGATAAAAGGAAAAATGGATCTGACAAATTACCATCAAATTCTTGAGGTAAACCTGCTGTCCTCTGGCAGAAAGTTGTTCATGAGGAGAAAATTCACCTTCCAACAAGACAATGACCCAAAGCGCAAAGCAAAATTGACCACACAGTGGCTGAAAAAGGTGAATGTCCTTGCATAACCTAGTCAGAGCCCAGACTTCAACCCTGTGGAATTACTTGAAGATTGCAGTCCACCAACAGTCACCATCCAATCTACCTGAGCTTGAACAGTTCTGTAAAGAAGAGTGGGCAAATATTGCATAGTCTAGATGTGCAAAGTAAGTAGGTATCCCAACAGACTCAAGGATGTGATTAAAACAATAGGTGGTCCCACAAAGTACTGACACAGGGGGGCGATCCTCGATCCATCTCAGTGATTCAGATTTTTACTCTTATTTTTTTCTGAACTGTTGCTTTCACATGGATAAGCTGCATTGAGTAAGTAAAGCTGAAAAAAAATAGTTCATTTCAGCACCCACTGCACTTCATTACAATCTACTGACCAAAATATAACACAGAAAATGGTATTCATGATAAACATGAATACAAAACAGGCTTACTGCAGGTCTGTTTGGATTCTATAGACTGTGGAGTGTACAGATAAAAATACTATAAATAAAGAGCCTTTTAAGTAACTAATATCTCAGGAAAGAAAATGTGAAGCAATTTTATTGGCTTAACACATTTCACAACATAATTAAAACTGTTCTAAAATAAAAATGTACCTTCTCGTTTCTATAGCACAGGCTCGTGCACAAGCTGGAGGAAGCCTCTCCAGTACATGAATCATCTTTATTTTTCCATTAATCCCTGATAAACTGATCTTTACACGCAGGCCTGAGCGGAGGAGGACACTCGGTGGCGTGGAGGGGCTTTATTGGAGAGATCTCCTGTGAAGAATGAAGTTTGTCATGAAAATCTGTGCAAATTGGATGTTAAATTGTGCGCGGGCTCCAGCGAACATCAGCCTGATTCAATCAGGACGTGTTATAAACAATCTGCTTAAGAACTCCGTCTCCACATTTCCTCTTCCTCTCCTCCGTCCTCTTTTCTCGATGTTTTTTTTTTCCCTGTTTTGAGCCCTCAGCCCACTCTAATGGAAAGTGAAGTCCAGCCTCTCAGGCAGGAAAGCTCATTTATTTGATGTGCGGCTAATCTCCGGGTGAGGAGCTTTCCACCGGCCGATAAGGAGAGAAACGTTCAGCCACAACTAATAACTTTCTGCTCAATAGCAGAGCTCCTGAGTGACGGATCAAACAGAGGCAGGACGCCCTCTAGAAACCCCCCCAGCCCACGGCACTCGCAGCCAAAGCACCACCGGATGCTCACTTATATATACACTTCTGTAAATGTTATGAACTATATACTACATATACTCTTACATTTGTAAATAAAGATTGCATTAATTTATTCAATTGATCTGTATATATTTCAGCACGTACAGTGCTGTACATTAGCCCTAGGCTTGAAAACATTTTATCTGAGCAGTAACTCTGTTTCAAAAACACAACTGAAGCCAACACAATTGCACAAACAGCTACTGCCTGAATAAACAAAACAAAATTTATTTTTCAACGATAAAGGCAATGCATTGCTTTTTGCTGTAATGCGGTAATGTTCAAATCCATATTTCCAGTAGTGTAATGCCTTCCAGTTTAAATACAGTAATATTGTAATGTAACGAATTACAGTAACAAGTAATAAATAACGCATTACAGTTTTGAAGTAACTAGCCCAACACTGGTGGTGGGGCAGTGGCTACAATGGTGAATGGTGGTGGGGAGTGGTATTGGGGTAAGGGGGGAGCGGTGCGGGGGTCAGTGAGGAGTCTCGTGGGTTCCATGGGGAGTGGTACTGGGGTCAGTGAGGAGTGGTTGTGAGGAGCATTGGCGGAGATGGGGGAGCTGTGGTGGGGAGTGGCGTTGGGGTGGTGGAGTTGATGGGGTGTGGTTCTGTGGCTGAATGGGGAGCTGCTTGGAGCAGTGGTGGGGCAGTGGGCACAATGGGGAATGATGGTGGGGTTTTTGGGGCGTAGTATTGGGGTAAGTGAGGTGTGGTGGTGGACCAGTGGCAGGGGAGTGGTGGTGGGGAGCTGTGGATCTGTGGTGGGGAGTGGTGTTGGTGTGGTTCTGGGGTTAAAGGGGAGAAGGTGGTAGGGTTGTGGGGAGTATGGGTGTGTTTGGTGGGTAAATGTGATGTTATTTCAGGTCAGAAGAGCTGATGAACCTGACTTTGAAGATTTTCTACTGTGTAGTGAAGTTTGATTCGTGAAGTTTCTGCTGCCGTTTGTCAGAACCCCTCATTCACTGTGAGAATAACAAAACCACTTCTGTCAGACACTTCTACAAACTTCTCAAGTAAAATGAATAATTAATATCAGTGATTATCCACACTGTTTTTCATCCAGTTTTTGTCTTAGGCTGATGGGTGGTTGCAGGCCCCTCAGCACCCCTCCTTCATCCGGTTACGGCTGTTTTATAGACAACCTGTTAACAATCTGCCCTCCCAGAGACGATTCATTTAACTCTACATGGAGCCATTCTCAATAAAATAAAGAGAAAAAATCAGGCTGGGATTAATTCTTAGCAATGGGCAGGGGTTATTTGAGTGATGAAATAGGAAATATAAAGATCTTTGTGGCAAGAAGTCCCAGTAGACATGGGGCAAGAGGTTCACTTTAGCCTGTAATTATCATTTCAGTACTTTTCGACTCAATTTCTACCTCCAGCACCATCTTCCTGTCTCTCCCTCTTTCTCTGTTCTTCTTCAATCACTTTCCCACCCAGCTGTGGAGACAGAGAGAATGAGTGTGTGTTTTAGGGAGATAAATTAGCCCGGCAGAAGCTCAGAGGCAGCAACTCACCATCCCCTCTCAGCTGTGACAGGTGTGTTATCCCGCTCGGGCGCTGTGGGTTTAGCTTGGCGTCTCGCTCTGACACGCTCGTCTTATTAACTGCACCGATCCTCTTGTTTACGCCCCCCCGGCAGGACCACTGACGGACGTATAGAAACTGCTGTTTTGTCCTGTCTCTTTCTGTTGAAGGCCAGAGTCAGTAGAGGTGGGTTTTATCCATGGCCAACCCTGGAATCCTCCAAGCAAGGTGTATAAAATTCAACCAGCGTGTGCAGAATGGGCCCCAGACCACTAGGGGCGCCACTCCGCTGCTGTGTTTATGATGCCCCTTGTGTTGTGTTGCAACTAAACGCCACACCTCAACTCGTAAAACTTTTGACGTCTGGGTGAGAACTGTACACCTGGGCAGGCTGTCTGCTGCTGCTGTTGGACGCGTAGATCTATAATTTATATATTTAACATAAATTTGATACATCATTATCAGCTCAGTGTTCGGCAAGATACTACAGAGAACACAGAACATTTATTAGTTCTGTACTCAACTTGTCCGTTGTTCTTCTCGAGGGGACATGAAGGAACTATATTTATTTATAAATATAGTGTCTCCTGTTGAGCAAGTGAACAGTCAGTTCTTGAAGTCCATCTGAAGCAGATCTGCTGTGGAACAAAAAGTTCATGCTCCTCCAGAACAGGCAATGCAGCGCCCCCTGCTGTATATGGGGTTACATAGCTGCAGACCGCTCAGAGTGCCCATGCTGACCCCTGTCCACCACCAAAAGCTTCTAGTATGGATATCAGAACTGGACCATGGAGTGATGCTAGAACGTGGTCTGGTGTTTTACATGGGGACGGCTATGCATGTGTGTGTGTGTGTGTCTTACCTGTGGGGACTGTATCTCGCTCAAGGGAACCTCAGAGGTGCTTAGCAGTCTTGGGATTTGAACCCATGACTTTTTGATCGCAGAGCCAACTCCTGAACCACTAGGCCACCAGCTGACCAGGATGCACCGTGGGAAGAAGGTGAGGCGGTGGAGGCAGTCTGATGTTCTGGGTGATGTTCTGCTGGAGAACCTTGGGTCCTGCATTCATGTGGACGTTTCTAATGATAGTGACCAAGAGACAAACATGGTGACAAACCTGGTAAAATGTGATTGATTCAGAGGAACGTGGTTAAATCCTGCCTCGTAATACAGGCCTGTTTGATGCTGGCATCCTGTAAAGAAATGTCGATGAATGTTTTTAGCCCATTAATTTCCCTCTTTTTCCACTATGAGGAGATTTGCTGGTACCACATGATGACTGATGAAGACACGTGTCCCTCTGCTTTAGGAAAGTGCCAGGGGAAATTTTTGCCTGATTGGCACGCACCGACCCTAATCACTGTATTCACCAGTCCGAGCGGTTAAAAACAAATCTAATTGCCGCAGGCTTCGTTTATTTAATTAGAATTATGCTAAGGACCATTATGCCCACTTCAGCTCAGCCTATGGTCAACCTAGCAGCGTGCGAAGTCTACGAGACCCGGCAGCGATCGTGATTTTTTTTTTTTTTAAGGTTATTTCCCACTATTTGACTTTCAAATTGTAACTCATTTCCTGCCGTAGTGAAAGAGGGAGAAAATAACCGTTGTTAGTTTAGCTTGATTGGTTTCCTTCACAGTTGAGCAACCTCTGAGATTCATCAAACAGAGAGTGCTCTCAAATTGGTTGATAAATAAAGAGCCCTAATAGAATTAATGTTTTTATTTCTCTCAAGTCTGCGCTATCGCGGGAGTAAATGCTGCTCAAGGTTTGTTTTGGTTGGTTTTTGTGAGTGTCTTGATTTGTGGACATTTCTGAACTCCATTTGGTTTGGTTTTTTTTTTTTAGGGGGGACTCTAACTGAGGCTGCATTCGAGCAATCTTGAACCACTTGTTTCCGCTCTTTTCTCTGACTGAACCTAATTGCCATTCTTCTCACATTCTTGCCCTGATTCCGCCCACCATTTCTGATCCAGCTGTCCTTCTAAGGCCATTCAGTTGGATGGAAAAGTCAAAAGCGAGGCATGGAATTAGCGCCTCTGTCTCTGGGCCGAGACATGTTTGCACTGTTCAGTCAAATATAAAACCCGACCGGTGTGAAATAGAGGCCAGCATAGCTGCGCTTTACAAACCTCAGGTGACCTCAGGAGGCATCAATGTCAGCCTTTGTGTGAGCGAGGGAATGGAATTTCTCATTTAGAGCTTCAGATTTCATAAACTCAGCTCCACACAGTCCGAGAGAAAGCAAAGCAAAAGCAAAGGGTGATGATTCAGAGCCCACAGATTTCTATAAGCTTAAGGTCAGCCAGAAGTTCAGAGCTATGATTTGCTTTGTGTTCCTCAGGAACCCTGAGAGAAATGACCAAACCACACTATTCGGTTCGAAGGTAGTTCTTGGCTCAGCATGACTTGTATAGAACTCCTTTTTACATTTACATTTACATTTTGTGTCTGGTAAACATCTAAAGTTATCTAGAGAGACATTCATGAGTGACATTTAAAAAAAAAAACACATCCTTCAACTGGTAACCCCAGACTAACAATAAGAGCTGCTCACAGAATAAGTTTCTACCAGAGCTGAAGTTCTCAGAACCACCATGATCAGAACCCTCTCAGATCACACAGAAAGGAACCACCAGAACCCTGCAAGTGTGAGAGAAGCGAAGATGCATCTCACTAGTTGTGCTCTGTTATTTTTCTGTTTTACTGCGGCATGCTTACAGCCAACAGTACCCTGTTCTGTACAATAATAAACAGCAGTTGACAGCACAACTGTGTCCTCCCTTCCAACCGTTCTGGTGAAAAAAAAACGTCAATTCATTCCGGGTCACAAATGCATTGTAACGCGCGTTACTGACATTT
>JBBPCY010071311.1:0-12020 GCA_037974405.1 Brachyalestes nurse
TCTTAACTAAGCTTTGCAAGATTCACTGAAGGTAGCTACAATACTGCCAGATTAAACAGGGGATGCCTATTCTAGCAGCATAAGACTCTGTAGCTCCCATTATAAAGTGGGTTCTTTTTATGTGAGAAGATAATGACAGTGTAGCCAAATTTAAGAGGCAATGTATTTCCTTGGAAAAACATGTCATCACATCGCTTTGCCATTACATTAAAATGTCTGTCAGCATAAAGCACGTTTTTATACAATTTGGAGAGCAGTGAGTGTCATCTGCCTGGTGCAATGCTGTTAAGCCATACATTATACTGAGACCCAGCAGTTTTAAAACGATTGCGATTTTTTTCAGTGTTACTGTACAACTGTACAACAGTTATGTTACCAAATGTATGTCTGCTCCTCTGAACGATCGACATCGTCAATAACATAAGTGTGATTGACTACCTAGCAAGTCGTAAACTGTTTTTAGAACCGCGATCTATCATATTTATTTGTAATTTGTTATTAGTATTTAGGCAAATAAAGTGTTGTATAATATGTTACCTATATTTTATGAGCTTACATAAACAGATCTGCTTTCTACTGGCTGTTTCTGTGGTGCGTGCTCCCGAGAGAGAGATGCAATCTAAGGCAGGCATGCCTTTTTTGGCATAACACCTGTTCTAACACTGCCAAATGCTACGCGAAGCAGTGTGTTCTGAGATTCATGCTACCCTGTGGAAAAATGCTCCCTACGTTTATACAGCTGCGAGTGTCCCAAGGTAGCACAGATTTATCAGCATGGTGCTGAATCCCAAAACCTTGGAAGTGCACATGCGCAGTAAAGCCCGGTAGCACATCTTAATGGGTAGCATGTTTGGACAGAACACTGACCAGGTTAAAGTCATAGGGTGCGACTAATCAGCCTTATTTTTTAAATGTTATTGTTTCTGTGATTAATTGATAGAATTTAACAGGTTAATTCGACACCCCTAATATTTTTATGCATTTCATCTACTAATTTTGTTTATTGTATTTGTATTAATGTATCAATATATTTTATGTATCTGAAACACATAAAATAAGTAACAGATTGTGCACTATTTAAGCCTGAATTATGTCTGAACTTTAAGCACTTTTTTTCATATAGATAGATAGATAGACACGCAGACGTATAGATAGACGGACAGACAGACAGACAGACGGGCAGACCGAGTGTGAGAACTACTGGCCAATGGTAGAGCAGGATACGGGATATTAGCCAATCCCGCGCAGGAGAAGGGGTTTTATGGGACAGGGGTAGAAATGGGCGTGTCTTCCTGCACACATTCCAAATCACCTAACGCCCCCTGAGCCTCCCCACCCTCTAAACACTTCACCCCCTCCTCAGCTCAGCCCTGGGCGCTGCGTTTCCACTGAAGGAGGAGGAAATAAAAGGGTAAATGAGGAATAAGGAGTTTTTTGTTGAGCCTCCACAACAGCTCGGAACCGCCTGAGACTCACCTGAGATTACCCGAGGACGTTTAGAGATCTTCACTTCTACCCGGACCTGTGAGTCTGTATTTGTGAAGATGGTTGGAGACGAGGACCCGTGGAAAGAAGCGCTCGGTAAGACATGAACACTGCGTCTCTGGTGTGTAACAGGTGAGCAGGGTGGTGGTGTGTAGTGCAGGTCTCCATTTAGACGCTCTGCAAAGCACAGACTCCGCTGTGGAAACCAGAACTATTATTTAAAAGGATAAAAAAGTCAAAAAGGGTGGAGCTGGTTTCTGCACTCAGCTCATCTTTGGTCTTAAAGAAGGGGGTTTGGCCTTTAAACCCCACTCCATCCTTGAGATTAGCGCAATCCAACTGAAGCGCTCTGTTTGTAAAGTCAGGAGTTCCTTAGAGGAGCCAGGAGTTCTTCAGGCACCTTTAAAGTATTTCTGTGACGTCACAGAGGAGCCAGGCGTTCCCTAGAATATCTAACAGCACCTCAAAATCCTTTCTGTGACGTCACAGAGGAGCCAGGAGTCCATTAGAACGTTTAATGATGCTTCAAAGTTCTTTGTGTGACATCACAGAGGAGCCACGAGTTCACTAGAACATATAACAAGGCCTCAAAGTTCTTTCTGTGATGTCACAGAGGAACCAGGACCTCACTAGAACATATAACAATGCTTCAGAGTTCTTTCTGTGACGTCACAGAGAAGCCAGGAGGCCATTAGAACATACATAGAACCTCCATGAATCTGGAATCAGAATCCTCACGTTGCTCAACAGAGACATGCTTAGAGAGGCCAGTCTGAACTCGCCCCGGTCCGAGTCTGGAGTGTGTGGATGTTTGATTTAAGGGGCAGGCTGGCCTTTTTCCTTAAATTCAATTAGCCACACAATTTAAGCCCAAAGTGATTTCCATGGTGGACAGACTTGACTTTGGGCTGACAAGTTACCAAATTCCATTTTATGGAGTTACCAGGGTCGTAAAAATGCACTTAAGTTCTGTATGACTTTCCATTCGAAGAGTCTATTTTTTGGTTTTTGTTCCATGTGTTCCCAAAGAGATGTAATTACACACTACGCAGATTTGTTTGGCTCTGACAAATAAAATGAAAAGAAATGATTAATGAAATAATGAATCTCTAGTAATTCATAAAATTAAAATAAAAGCCCAGTCATTGAAGTTCTAGTTCTTGCACAAGCCCTGTCCCCTTTACATAAACCTTATTTGTATAAAATAATTGCCTAGGTGACATTTGATCATAAATGAAGAATGCTCAGAGGAGCTTGGTACTCGTGGTATTGGCGATTCTGTGCCATTGCAAAAATGACTCTGTATACACTAAATAGACAAAAGTATTGTGTCCATTACACCAACAGGGACTTTAATGATGCTGCATTCAAATCCATAGATTTTAATATAAGAGTTGGTCCTACCTTTGCAACTATAACAGCTTCCACTCTTCTTGGAAGGCTTTCCACAAGATTTTGGAGTTTCTGTGGGAATTTGTGTCCATTCATTCTGTAGCATTTATGAGGTCAGACACTGATGTTGGACGAGAAGGTCTGGATCACAGTCTCCGTTCCAGTTCATCCCTGGGTTGGGGTCAGGGCTCTGTGCGGCCAGTCAAGTTGTTCCACACCAAACTCATCCAGCCACTAAAATTCACAGCACAGGCACAGTAACATTTGGTGACATTAATGTCATATTGCACTGTATTAATTACATGACTGTTCTTGTACTGTTACAAGAACAAACCTACTGACAACCTGCATACAATATACAATAAATTACTGTGCTCAACAAAACAGCAGTTTTAATATGTAATTAAATTGCATCTTAAGTACTTTTTAAAGAGTCAGAATTCATAGGAAATGCATTGCTTTAGTTCGTTTATTTTTTCTATAATAATTTAGTCATCCTAAGGACAAGAGACAATCAATGTCAGTAATCCTCACAGTTAAGCTTACAACATTGCATCTAGCGTTAGGCTAACTAGGCTAATGTCAACAACTCTTACCCCTTGTTAAGCATAAATGATAAGTGTGATTCCGGTTCACAGATATTAATGCAGAGTCCCTTATATAAAAACTCAAATAAGCAGCTCATATAAAAACATACGAATGAAAAACTAAAAATGAAGAAATTGGTGGTTATTTAATGATTCAGAAATCTATCTACTTTTTCATCCTCCCCACGTTTTGTTCCCTGGACCAAAGGCAAGACGTACACAGATCCCTTCCCAGCCCCCTCCCCCCGAAAACCCGGAAAAAAATACTTCTGATTCTGCGTTCCTTTGGAGGCCACAGTAGAACTGCAGTGTGAGATTAGATCCGTTTGGTGTTGTGTTAAATATTCACCCCACAGCCGAGACACTCTCTGTTTCATTACCCAGCACACCTGAACCATGCACCATAAGCACCTGTAGGGATGAATATTCTGGGCAGATGCCCGGAAGAGGTCATCGTTTATGCCTCTCAGTCCCTGAACTGATGCTTGTGTTTTTGTTTATTGCATTAATAATAATAATAATAATAAATTACATTTACATAGCGCCTTTCACAAACCCAAGGTCACTTTACATAGCATTAAAGCACAGATATGAACTGATTAACTCCTTTAACCTCACAGATGTCCATGTCCTCAAGCTTATTATTTACAACAACCAGGGAAGCAGCGCAAAAGACTGATTATTATCAGTGACAGCTGTGGTTATTATTAAGTTATTGCAGTGAGGAACACTTGCACAGGTGTACTAGGAGGCAGCGTCCCAACCAGGCTGTCTGGAGGAAGAACAAGAGCTCTGTGAGAAGAAAGACTTGTGTTGTAGAGAAAAATGGGGGAATTTGATCAATTCCTGTTCCTCTCTCTCTTTATCGCTTTCTTTTTCTCTCTCTCTCTGTCTCTCTCTCGCTCTCTCTTGCCCTCTAGCAGTGATGTCATGGACCCATTTCCTCTATGGCTTTAGAGAAAAATAAAAAACATCAAAGAGTGAAAGAGAAGAAATAAACAGAGGTGGACATTTGGGAACTGACAGATTTAGCTGAACTGATTCTCTCATGTGAACTTTCTAAAACAAAATGTTTGTGTGAGAGAGAGAGAAGAAGCTTATGCAATTTAAAGGCATTTATTCATTAATTAATCGTATGACAGACACACAAACACAAATACACCAGAGCGACAATTAGGCATCTCTAATTCATCTCATTCAGATGCAAGGAGAACTTTCAAACTCCACGCAGAAAGCACTCTGTCCTCCCAACTGGGAAAATGTTGAGTAGAATCAAAATGGTCTTTTTTGCTGGTAGCTGCATATCAAATATTATGAGCATGTTCAGCAAACAGAAACACACTTTAATGTCAGTGAAAGAGTTCCTCTCTTCCTCTCTCATCTCTCCATGTGCAGAGAGCGTGCAGGATGCTGTGGGGCGGCAACTCAAACTGAGCATGAAGAAGAAAGTGCAGTTGGAGACTAAAGGTGACAAACTGGACAACCGAATCCTGGTGAGTAAATCTGTGTGGGTGCAGAAAAAAGTGAAATTAAGTTGAATCAGAATCAGACAAATGTATTGATGTTATGACTGCACAGACACACATAGACACAAAGACAATATAAAATGAGTTGGTTGCTTTATTGCAATATGATAATAAATGAAAACTGATTGTTAATTGTGGCCCATAGTTTGGTAAAGCAGGTACAGACTAGGGGTTTCTGGGGCCCCAAGCAAAATCCAGAGGCCCCAGTCAAAAATGTTTGAAATACAGTAATTATATTACCAGTGAATAGTTTTTTTTTTCACACACTGAGATTTTCTACATTCTCCACATTACATTTGCATGTTTCTCTCAATATTTACTAAACATACACTCAGTATTCTTTGCTAACAGATATATTGCAGTATTTTCACCAGTTGAGTTCCTTCTACCTCATAAAATAAAAGAAAGTTCAGTTTGTCTGATTGTCTCAGATGTTCATACATGTAATAAAAAGATGTTCGTACATGTCATAAAAAGCCCAGTAAAACACAGCTGTCCAACTTTGCCAGCTTTGCTGCACTGATTTTGCGTAGAAGATTCATTGACATGTGTAGGGTACATTTTCAAAAACTGTCCTGTGATGTTTTCACAAGACTAAACTTAACTAAAACCTCACAAAACTGTCTTTGCTGTCTGTTATCAAGATGTCACTGTATGTCCTGGTAATGGACCAGCTTCTGTTCACACGTGCCCTCCTGGTAATTACCCTCCTATTGTACCAGGTCTCAAACAATTATTTCTTCACAGTGTTTCCCACACAACAGAAGTGTACTTTGGTGCTGAGGTGTAGCCCTGGAATGAGGGGCTGCTAAAGCCTTGGTACTGGCAACAATTTCACAAATACAATGTGATGACAAAACATACCAGATACACAACTTTTTTGGTGAATGCTTACGTGTGTTTTGTTTGTTTGTGCTGGTTCTGAAGCCTACAGTGATAATGAATATGTAAATAAGGCTGTGGAGGCTATCAGTGATGATTTTGTAATGTTACAAGAAATTCAACAATAATGAATGTATAGTACAGTATCCTTAGTATGCATAGAACAGTACTCTGCAATGCACCTCTAATTTCTTCATATTTTCATATTTATTTTCCTAAAATCTAGACATTCTTGTATTTTTAAGGAACAGTTCTCCAGGCTTATTTTTAAATTCTAAGGAACAGTTCTCCAGGCTTCCTGAAGGAATTTCAAAGACTCTCATTTTCAGTCCGGTCCCTGAACCTAACAGTGACCTACGTATGAATCATTCAAGCAGAACAAAGAGCATCTAACTGAAGTCCTGAACCAGTGAAGAAACAGGAGCAGAGCCTCCCTGCTGTTGTGTTGGTCTACCTTCAAAGCTGCGAGACTGTGCTTTTGCTCCAGTCCAGACTCATAGGCACTCTTGCGACATCAATAGAGAGCTTACAGAGCTGGGAGCTGCTCAGGGACGCCTCTCATTGTGTGTGTGTGAGTGTGTGAAAGGGTACAGGGTGTGGTTATGGACCGTAGTGATCTGATTGCGATGCCTGAGGCTACACTAAACAACCTAAGCTCTCCTGGCTGATCAGGGCTACAGTTTTGTGATTTTGTGGAACAGGAGATACAGTATGTATTGTATTAAACACATACAATACTGCTTCACTCTGTTAACTTTAATTAAAGCTAATTTACTGGTAAAATTAACTTGCCGCTACGGAGATACTGAAAAGCTCTTTCATTCCAGAAATGCTTAAGTCGACTCTGATTCCTATACCAAATAATGGGAACTGAATAGTCCAAATCTGGCAAAAATAAAGAGTCTAATACTACATAATATTTGGAGATTTTGTTAGTTAACTAATTAAGTTGTACCTAATTCTCCTTTCTCGGCTCATTCAGGTGGCTAGATGCTTTAGCACTGTTTTACCATAAGCCGTTTTCATGTTACAAATTTTACATTTGACCTTTTTTCCACTTGTTCGAAGTAACAAACAGCTGGTCTATCAGTGTGTGTTGTGGAAGCCTACATTTTTCTTACAGACCACCTGGACAGAATCAGCAGAATTTTCCTAATTCTGCAGAACCAAAGCTTTGGAGTCAACTCTCAATTCCAGGGTGCCTCCTTTATAATGTGTCAGATTCCGCTCAGATAGCCAGCTTTGTAGGCAAATGTCTTTGAAGGACATCAAGTCTTAGTATAGCAAAGCAGCAATAAGAAACGTGGAAACATATTCAGTTAGTGACCATAGTTAGTCATAGGCAGTATTGCAATATTGTAGTGCAGCTTCCAGTAACAAAAGTGAAAATGAGAACCTAGATAAACAAAATCTAAATTTTATTTTAGTCAAACCTATTTCCCAATTCAAACAAGATTATCTTATTATTATATTATTGTTACCTTATAGACTCAAGAATACTGTACATCCATTCCGGACACGGAAGACACTCTAATTTGAATTTACGACATTTATTTTGCCAACCAGACATGTTAGAACTTAGAAGTACACACACAAATTTAAATAAATAAATAAATAAAACAACATCAGATCATTAAAAAGTGCAAATAAAATGAAAATGTGTCTATTGCCATAAAACACATTTGTATAACTGGCAAAAGTCTTCACCTTCAGTGTGTCGGCCTGAACTAACCTGAATATTTTTTTAATTCCTGAACAAATATAGTCTATACAACCAAATCAGAACAATTTAGGATGAGCTTTTTTTGCATGGATATGGGGAAGGCTGCTTATCAAAATGCTGTGTGTGTGTGTGTGTGATTTCTCTCTCCCTGGCACTTTAATGGCCCTGTGTCCCAATACCTTTGGCTCTAGATGGATTTAATTCACAGTGCCTCTCAATGGACAAAAGTATTGGGACATAACGCCGTTCAACTGTAAGGTCGAGCGTCCCAATACTTTGTTCTCCCTTCCCTATCGTAGAGGAAATAACGTCTCGTCTTGTTTTAGTCAACGAAAATGAAGAGATATTTTAGCATGATTTTTATTTTGTACACCACATTTAGTCTCGTTCTTATTAGTCAACAATATTACATGATATATTTTGTCATAGTTATAGTCACATGACCAGCACTTACATTGCGTCTCGTCTCGTTTTTGTCATGTGCTAAATTTTTGTTGACGACGATATTTAGTCATAATTTTCATTGACAAAAGCAACACTATCTGAGGTCACTTGCTGGATTTGCTGCCCGGCACTTATTAGGCTGAATAAAGTGAGTGATGGTCAATCCCTGATTACCTGCTGGTGTTCCCTGACCATGTGACTGCAGAGAGCCTTCACCATGGCTCACATTCAGGAGCTCTCAGAATAATTTTATATCACAACATTTGTGATGATTAACATCAAAGTCATCAAATACGGTTCTAAATGGTAAAGCACAGTGCTGTGCTGTGATTCTTACTGGGGCAATGACGCCCTAGTAATGCTGCTTTAATGTTGGATACTTTGTTTTTATTAATTTTCTTTGAGTATTTTGATGACTAAGGCCCTTGATCAATCATTTACACACATACACACACAAACACACACTTGGGTTTTTTTTTACTGCTATTTTTCCTGCCTTATCTGTGCTGTTTTATCTTTTCCCTGCTATACTCTTCTCATGGCATGCCTAAGCGCTCTGCTTTTCAAGTCCTGACACAGCACAATGCTTCTAGGTATGTAGAATAAAACCCACACACTCACACACACACACACACACCACATACCAGGCCTTTCCACAAGATTTAGATTTTTAGAAATGCACTGGCAGAAGCAGCTCCGGCATGGCTGTTAGTTCTGGTTGAGGAAACAGTTTCAGCTGCGTTTGTTAATGTTGTAGAAGAGGGTGTGTGTGTGTGTGTGTGTGTGTGTGTGTGTGTGTGTGTGTGTGTGCGTGCATTTGTGTGTGTGTGTGTGTGTGTGTTTGTGTGTGTGTGTGTGTGTGTGTGTGTGTGGGTGAGAGAGAGAGAGAGAGAGAGAGAGAGAGAGAAAGAGAGTGAGAGAGTGGATTTTTAGGTAGAGACTAAACACTTGCAGTAACAGGATGGAACTGTGGAATGTGTTACAACGATCTCCGCCCACTGACGAACACACACACACACACACACACACACACACACACATGTACACAGAGTTGTAGTAGAACATGGTAGAGCATGGAGTCATAGACATGTATAGTATTCTCCATATGTATGTGTGTGTGTGTATATATATATATAGTTTCATAGTATGCTGCATTATAAGTTGTAAGTGGTGAGGCTCTTATCAGCTGTATCAGTGAAAGCAGGAGGATGTTTCCCTGCTTTTCCACATGAGTCTCTGGTCTCTCTGCAGCTGTTTAGGAAAAGGCCAAGACAGACCATGGCCATGTGCTTTTATCTCAGTATCTCATGGTGTTTTTTAAGAATTTGCAGGGCTGTGAGGAGTGATGTTTATGTCTCAGCGTTGCATAGGACTGAAGTGGATGATAACTGCTGGAACTCACTAAACAGTAGTGATATAAATGGATTGTTTGTATTGAGTTGGTGTGTTGCTCTTTTCAGGTTAAAAAGGGAGTGGAGAGGGCCATAAAATCAAAGAATGGGCTCTGGAAGAAATAGACAAAGCTTTTGTATGTGATGTGAATGAGTCTGTAATGAGATACTAATTCGCGAGTGTCATATACTGAAACCCATCTTTTTTTTATTGTTTGTGTATCTCACTGAAGAGTGAAATTCTCAGATGAGGATTTTAAATGATTCAGTTACAGTTTATCAGTTTGATTCTTATACCCAGGGTTAATTGTAGACAGAAGAGATTTTCTGCCTTGTTTGTCATGCGGAATTAAAACCATCTTTTACATTGTTCATTGGACACTTCTCAGCCAGTACTTTATTGTTTGTAGCTCAAAGAAGACTAACTAAATATAACTAAAATTGCCGTTCCCATGTTAGCTCAATTGCATAACGAAAGAAAACGTACTTGATCTAACAGTGTGACCTTCCACTCGTGCAAACAAAATACGTAATTAATTATTTTATATTATACATAATAATGCACTATTAATTGTAGCTATTTCTACAGCACCTAACTGGGTCAGGTAGGATTTTTATTCATGAAAGTCTTGTCCAGGATTTGGTTGTTGCAAAAGCATGAATTTATGGACTGAATGTGGACAACTCAGCTGCCTGTAAATATAAACAAATTTATCATAAGTCACATCAGTATGTTTTCTGAGCATATTTTGGATATCACTAGCACCTAAATAACTCTTTTCTGAAGAGTGTCTTTTAAATGCGGCACTACATTTTCTTTCTGTTCCAACTATTCAAACCTCAGATGAACGAAATATTATAACGAGTGTCGTTTATGAAGAAAATGTCTTAAAGTAATGCCATGTTTCTGTCTCATCGCCCACCCCTAAATTGCACCATGTTGTAATGTAATTACACACCCTCATCTGTGGTCAAGTTCACACCCTTCAGCCCTTCTACCACTTTATGAATGCTATAGGTTATAAATGATCCACTATAAGCCTGAGCTTTAGACCTAAACCCAAGTCCCGTCTGTGGCTTTAGGTCTGACTGTACAGCAGACTGTGACCGATTTCTGGCCTCCATCCAGGCTTACGGTGTGTGTATAAAAAGATCTGGACTGGAGCAAAATACCACTGGTGTTATCACTGAGAGAGAAAGAGCAACAGAGAAAAGAGAGCGTAATATAGAGAATGAGTGAGGGAGAGAGAAAAGTAGTGGGAAGAGGAGCGCATGATCAGTATTCAGGAAATCTCAGGAATATCAGGAAATGAGGAAAGTGTAACATGAGTCACAGGCATTTCTCTCTTTCTCTCTCTCACTCTCTCTTTTGCTTTGACACACACATACACACACACAGTTACTACTTTCAGTTTGTCTATGATGAGTTTGAGTATTTGTGTCATTTAAATACTGCAATTAGATGGGTTGAGTAAGTTTTCTCCAGTGTGTGTGTGTGTGTAGATGTTAGTCATAGTAGAATAGAACTGGAGCTTTCTATGTGCTACTGTTTTTACTGTCACTGTATAAAAGAAGTTCTATGCTGCCCTCATTGTTGGATGTGCTGGAAATGATTCACAATGAGTGTGTGACCATGGTCAGAATATAGTTATTCTGTGGAAACACTTATTATTGATGTGTTTCATCATGAAAACAATAAAAAGGAGTGTGTGAAGTGCTTGTTAGTTTAAAAATAACAATCAGTGCATTTTCTATTTTTTTAAGTCATGTTCCTTTCATATCAAAAGAAATGCAACATCTGCACTGCAGCGTTTAAATATTAATGGCCAGTCAAGCCAGCTGGTAAACTCTGAGAGGCTCACGTTTGTTTGTTGCCATAGCTCAGGTAACTTACAAAAGTCCAGGAGGATCTTCCTTTCAACTGAGGGTTTAGGACACAAGTGACCGGTCAGAAGGACTTGTGTTTTGACAGATATTAGACGCATGTCTGGCTTGGACAGCGTGGACTGAATAGTGGAAGTGTATCTGGTCCATCAGATGGACAACTAAAGGGTGGTTTTGAGAAAGACACTTTGAGTACTCGTGTATAAATATTACCTCATTATTCCAGGCCTGTTATTCGAACCAGCTCTATGAAACTGGTTGAAGGTTTGTGAAACTGCACCTGTCTCAGCCCGTTATGTTGTTGCCAGATTATACATGCATACATCATTACTAGTTATGGCTCTGAAATCTGATTGGGAACGTCATGTTTGGAGCAGTTGTAAAATAATCAGTTCACACACACATATGACTACACTAAATGTTGTCCTGTTGTATTGTTGCTCATTAGTTTTTCTTGCAGTATCTATCTGCACTCATTTATTTTGTCCTATCTGCACTTATCTAGTCTTGTGTTTTCTGTTTTAGTTCTTTGTGTTGCATCATGGTCCTAGAGGAGTATTGTTTCAATTCACTGTATACTGTGTGTTTATGACTGAGATGACAATAAACCTACTTGGTTTGACCCATCATGTCACGTCCCTGAGCGGCCAGCAGGGGTCGCTGTTTTGGTTTTGGTTTTTCACGTTTGTAGGGTTTAGTGTTTTCA
>JBBPCY010071312.1:0-12019 GCA_037974405.1 Brachyalestes nurse
TGAAACATCCCCCATTCCTGCGGCACATCCGACCCGCGGCCCCTTTGACCCCGTGACAATGGACGGGACGGGACGGGATGGGGGTTTGGGGCGGGTGGGTTGGTAGTGGAATGTCACTCTTGCCTGTCTTCAAAACTTGAGAGCCCTGTAACTAGGTACTAACTGAACTGTACAAAACTATAACCAAACTGCATACCCGGAACCATTTCTCTTTACTGATTTCAACCATGTCAATTTAAAGCCAGTTTTCCCCAATTTTTCCAGCATATGAACTTTGCTGCTAGAGGGGGAAACTCTCTGAACAATGTTTACACAACTGTTTGTGAGGCCTACAAGGCCTATCCCCGCCCCCACCTCAACTACCTGGACCATATCACTGTGTTCGTGGTTCCTGCATACCAATTCCATGGATAAAAACTACTTCCTTAACCAAAAAAGCCCAGTAGAGAATACGCGTCCTGAGGTGGCTGAAACAAGCAAGCATTCCCCCTCTCATCCTCACCATGTTTTACAGAAGCACTATTGAGATTGGCCTGACCAGCTGTATCACTATCTGTTCTGTAAGTTGCAATATGTCTGACCACAAGTGCCTGTAGAGGATAATGAAGACAGGAGAGTACATTACTGGGGTGCCTGCCCCCCCACTAGCAGAAATATTCTGCAAATGCAGTGTTCACAAGGCTTGCAGAAATGTGCAGGACACTTTTCACCTCTCACAGCCTTTTCACACTCTTCAGCCAAGAGGAGATTCTGCAGCATCAGAGCCAGATCTGCCAGATTGAAGGCCCCTCAAAACCATGCTGCGTGCTGGGATCCTCCACACTGCCTCAACCCTCCCATATCCTCCGATACAGGACTTACAGTCATGCACAGGCACTTTATCCAAAGGACTGGTTTGCACATAAAAGTCACACACATGGAAGTCACAACCTGACCTCTAAGTACACTGAACTTTGTCATGGTTGCAATAGGAAGAATCCTCATTACTGTTTGTACTATTAGAAATTGACCATATTGCTGATTATTTCTGTACTTTTATAAACTGTGAAGTATTGCACAAAACTGGCCATGTCTTCAGGACATGTTTGGTTATCACTTCATTGAATGTGTCTTAACATGTAATAATCCAAAGTAGTACAAGAATCTTAGTTATTACTAACTATAACTGTGTAATTTAGGTAACATTTCATTTGTACAATATGCTGCTAATGGTTTGTAGATTATTCACTTTCCACAAACTAGCTGTGTCTCCCCATAATCACATTATACCACCAACTGCGAGAGTGAAGGTGAGCATTGAGTCTCATGAAGCACTACCACATCTTTTTGAAAAGTTTCTAATGAAATGTCATGGCACAGCATAACACATTTGGATGCCAGACTGCCAATTCTGTTACATCCTCTAGCACAGCGGTCCCCAACCTTTTTTGCACCACGGACCAGTTTCGTGTAAGAAGAAGGTATTTTCACAGAGTGGTATAGATACAACTAAAAACAAAGTGCTTTTGTTTTTGCTAGCTTGTGGGCTAATTTTTTGATGTACTGTGTCACGTGACCGAGACAAGCATTTTTTTCAAAATAAAAGATCTTTCAGACACTGATGAAATATGAAAAATAACTCACGGACTGACACTGGTCCACAGCCCAGTGGTTGGGGACCTCTGTTCTAGCAGACATCAGCAGTGGTTAGCATCATGCTGAATGAATGATTGACTCATTGTCTGTGGCACAAAGAATGTTTCCAAAAAATGGACTGCACATAATAAGCTTTGTAATGCCCTCTGACCTTGAGATGAGTGATCACAGTATTTCTACTGTAAACATTCCCTTTACCTGTGCTGAGTAGCCTGACATTTCAAGGAATCCTTGTGTTTCCACAACACATATATTGACAAGCATGATGGCTGTGAATGTCAGAACATGTTTTAATGCCATCCCTTCATGGAACCTAAAATGAAAGGAGGAAGAATCTGTTGGATGCATAAAAATCACTGAGCACAGAAATAGAAATGACTAACCTGTTCACGTCACTGGGCTCAGCTAAGTTTTCACAGAATACAGCGGATGATAAAAAAAGGAAAAGAAAAATAATGACCAACCCTAGTTGCATTAGTTGCATTATACCAAACTGCTTTCTCTTCTGTGTCTCCTCTGCAGTATCTCAACTATTTAAACAGTATTTATGTATTTGTTTGTTGGTTGGTTTATATAATTACTTAAATAAAACTCTTCAGCACTTAAACAAATCTCCAACTCCAAAATGTGTATGTAAACAAAAACACAGAAACAAGGACTTTCCAAAGCAAACAATGCAGTCTTAGTTGTTTTGAGTGAAAACCTAAAGTCTGTTGACTAAACTCTCAGGTAGAACAGGTTTTGGGCAAAATCATCTTTTTTGCTTCATCTAATACTAGATATTATGGCATTCTGCCTCACATTCAAAAGGGCATCAACAACAGGCACAGATTTTAATCAAATGTAACAAACCAGACGATACCTGTTTAGAAAATAACACATCATCATTTATTAATTTATTTTGCATTATCATGGTATGAAGTGATGTTCTCTGCTGTCATGCTCAAGGGCAGGTGGCATCAGCTGTACAAAATATCAAATCGACACCTTGCTAAAATAATCGCCTTTTTCAAGTTTTTCAGGAAACACAAAAAACAAAATCAGCTCCTATTAATTTCAATGGGCAGGCCCTTGTCCTAAATTGACTGATGATGTAGGCAGTTTTACCATAGGTGGCCAGCATCATGAGGAGATGATTTAGGCAAAAAAGTCAATTTTGCCAAAATGTATTTTAGCAAGGTGACAAAATATAAACTAGTTGTAATGCAGGCTTTTTACAACATAAGCTAGTCATGACATAACTGGTTATACCTTTCTAAATCAAATTGTGCTGCATTATTCAAACTACTTTTACACTGAGCTAAGCGGTCACTAAACACTAAAGCATTAAATATACTGATCAGTCAGAAAATTAAAACCACTGGCCAGCGAAGTTAATAACAGTATCTTGTTATCACTGAGTGACTTTGACAAGGGCCAAATTGTGAGGGCTAGGTGACTGGGTTGGAGCATCCCAAAAACATCAGATCTCGTGGTCAATACCTACTGAAAACAGTCCATGGAAAGACAACAGGTGAAATGCAGAAAGGTCGTGGGCAACAAAAGGCTCACTGATGTATATAAGGAGTGAAATCTAAAAAGGTAATGCTGACTATGATAGAAAGCTGTCAGAAACCACACTCAGTGGCATTACTGGCTATTCTGCCTGCAGTACATTGTAGCTTGCTGCATATAGGGGTTACATAGCTGCAGACTTGGTTAGAGTGCCCATTTTGACCCCTGTCCATCCTCAAAAACATGTTTAGTGGGCACATAAGCATCAGAATAGAGAAGCTCACCTGGAATGATGAATCAAGTTGCCTTTAGCTGCTTAGCTGTGGAAGAGATGGCACCAGGATGCTCTATAGGAAAGAGAGTGTGATGCTCTGGGCAATGTTCTGCTGTGAAAACTACGAATCTTGACACATGCCACCTACCCAAACATTGTTGTAGACCAAGTAATCCCTAATGACATTGGGCTTTTTCAGCAGAAAATGTTGTTAAGAATGGTTTGAAGAACATGCAAATTTCCCACTTGTGGAACTAATAAAGGTTTATCTTATGACAGAGTTTAAGGTGTCGACTTGGTTTCCGCCTTCCCCAGATTTAAATCTAATCGAGCATCTGTGGGATGTGCTGGACAAACTGGCCCAATCCATGGAGGACCGCAACTCACAGCTTACAGACCATAAAGGATCTGCTGTTAACGTCTTGGTGCCAGATACCACAGCACACCCTCAGAGGTCTTGTGGAGTCCATGCCTCGATGGGTTAGAGCTGTTTTGGACCTACACAATATTAGACAGATGGCTTTAATGTTATGGCTGACCAGTGTTGACTGATGTTTGCTAAATGCAGCAACTACATCTCCAAAATTTCACCAAAAAAGTTCAGTGAGACCATGGCTGACCTCTGTAGTTTTGGAAACGTTTTGTTTTTCTTTTCCTCAGTCATGAGATTCAATGTGTAAACAGTGACTTTATATACTGATATTGGAGAAAAGCCTACTCAACAATCAGTGACATAATTACTTCATCACTGACCTGAGAACTGTCCACAGACTTACTTAAATGATGGACTGGTGGTGAAAAAGAACAGTAACAAGTGCTAAGCACTAACAAGTGTTAAGGCCTTATTAAAGACTTAAGTACAACCTTTTGCAAAACTGGAGGAACCCAGTCCAAGGTAAGTTTTTTATCATCTGTAAAGAAGATCTCAAATGTATTTCAGGTCTCATTTTGTACTGCTCTGCTTTTTTGATCTTGCACTCTCATAAAAGTAGGTAAATTGTTTTGCCCAATTGTTTCTGTTTTTGTGATAAACTAAATACTAACTAACTACTTTTTTTTTGCTGATGTGATTAGCTCAGTTAATACTAACAATCAACTTCACCAATAATAGGCATCAAAGCAGAAGAAGAAGAAAAATTAGCATTTTACAACTGTCATATTCCCAAAGATTTTGAGGAAGATACTGAATTGACCACTTGACACAAAGAAAGTGAAAAAAAACTTTCTGGATTAATGCCTGATACACAGCTTTTGAAGACAATTACCGCTAAAAACATAGAAGTATTTAACAAGACTAGTAGCACATTCTGAGTTAATCTACATAGTAGTCATAAGTACTAATTATTGTAATCTCTTTCTTATAAAGTCTCCAAAATGGTAAAGGCATCTGTTTTAATATTCTTCGTAAGTTAATGTCACAATGTTTTGTGATCCTTGTGGATATTTTTATTCGTCCATTAATCATGATGTGGGCCAGAATGTGTTTTCAATTAAAAAAAGAAAACATTGAAGCTAACATGGATATTTTGAAAAAAAAAATTATGACAGTAAATGTGAGGTATTTGGGAACAAAAAAATGTATTAAATGAAAAGCTATATGCTTTAATAATTTCCATCTATCCATCAATTATCTACCCCTTAGTCCCTCACTCGGGGTCGGGGGGCTTTAATAATTTACTTACAGTAATTTCTTAATAGGTTATCTACCCCAAGGATTTGGTCACCTCATTCCAAATTTGAGGCATTCCTGATATTTATTTATTAAGAATCAATTTTTAATATTTTAAAGGTTTCTCAGCCATAATGGAATCATCTACATTGAAACGCACAGTTCTTTTTTACAGCCTCCTTCTAATGTAAAATTGTAGAGTACTTGCATCATAACAGAATGATTTTACACATGTGTTTGCCACATAACTGGTTTTATTATTTTGCTGGTGACTGTTCTACTCCTCCTGTGAGCTTCTTCATGTATTCATGTTCGTCAGCTTACTGTTGCCTGTTTAATTCACGTGTTATGGCTGATTTTTATAGTTAATCCCCTAATTATTAACCACTAATTAATAACTACTTTTAAACCCTTTATAAACCTTCTGAGCACAGACATATTGTAAAATGGTACAGTTATTTCTGGTTATTAGCATTTTACACCAAAGGCTGTCAGAATATGAGTTATGGATTAGTTTTCTCAAATGCTCTCCTTCTATGTAATACTTGAGTATAGTTCTCTGTACAGTCAACCAATATATAGAGAAAAAACAAAACAAAAGAAACCCTAAATAAGCTGAACCAATATCACAGAAAATATTAGACCAATGCTTAATATTGATCAGTCAAAGAGAGAAAACATTTCACGTTTTTATTTGAAGTTAACTTTACCTCACTTTAAACTTTAAAAGAAAACCTTCCACTGTGTAAAAAAGAAACTTTTTATCTTACCTTGCCTCCAACAACAAGCCCGGCTCAAACTACTCATCCGCATACAGGTTTGAGACTGAAGCGTTTTTTTTTCCCTTGACAGTTGACCCACCTACACGCCTTCCTGGAACAAACTAAAGGGCCTTACTGTGTTACACAGTTGCGAGTATAGCTTAGGTTACTCTCAGTTTTCTTTGTTCTTTAGTATTTATCCTCATAGAACATAAGCCTCGGCTACAAATCACAATAGAAACACATTCATTTGAATCATTAATTTAGTTTTCAGATATGCACACATTTCAACGTACGCCAAGTACTCAGGACAAAAAAAAAAGCCAGGAACATATCCATGTCTCACTTTCTCTTTTGAATTCCACTATTGTACATATGTTAAAAACTGCTCCATTAACATGGCACACCCTTTCAAGTCCAAACTCTACTTGATATATTATTTATTATTACTTAAATCTGGAATACATTTTTGTGTGTGGAAATTTAAATTTCTTTTTCGCATCATTTTTTTCGAAACTTTTGACTGCAGTGCCCTCTGCTGACATACTTTACATGAAGATTGTATTGAACCAAATGACCAAATTAGATGATTCCAATTTAAACACCAATCACAAGGTAAATTTTCAGTACCCTATAGATTCCACAGTTTAGAAGCTTTCACGCTTTCACCATTTATCAAGAAGTCTAGTCTAATGCACGCTAGTAAAACTGCCCTGACAGGGACTACAGACCTTAACATTTAGTATTACAATTGAACTAAACCTAGAAAAGAGGACATGCAGTATATGCATCACATGCTACAGGATTGTTTTCTACAATGAGGTTTGAATGGATAAATATGACCACTTGGGGTTTGGGTGGCTGTTACCCCTGTGCCGACCACATAGGAAAGCTGCCTCTATCCTGGCCAGCAGGAGCAAGAGGAGGGCGACTCCCACTCGTAATTAATACCATCAGCAGCACCTGTGGGCAGGTCCTTAAAGCCAGCCCCTGCAGTCACACTCTTTGTCTGTTGTGGTTCATCCCTCCCTCAGATAAAGCCAGGAATTTGATGATGGCTCTCAAGTTTTCTCCTTGGTTTCCCTTTCCTCTTCCTGCCTCTCTTGCATCCAGATTTAGTCCCTAGAGATACTATTTAGACCCAGCACTACGAATTTGGAACCTGCTTGGGGTGAATGTTTTTTATTTCAACCTGTTAACTACTCATTTTAGCTTTGCAATTGGGTTCTTCGAGTGGAGTTGGTGAAAAAAAGAGTGGCTCACTGTTTTTTGTCCTGCAGGATGTCAGAAAAAATAATAAAGGACATAATTTTGATGCTAAAATAAAGTTTGTTTACCTAATAAGTGCTGTGTTATAATGTGTGATCAATTGGTAACTGTTGTGTGATAATGCATTCGATGTTTAGAAAAGCTGAAGTAGTGTGTTTCAGGGAGAGTCAAAACAGAGAGGGTCAAATATGATAAACCACTGGTTTAAGTAGCTTACAGAAAAAGCTTACCAGTAATATAATGCAGATTAACTTGTATTTTGAGCAGTGGTGTAACCATAACAAAACCCGACAACGTGACACTGCTTATTGTAAATATAATTTGCCACGCCTTGTATTCTTGTTCATGCACTGTTTTTTCCATAGCTCCCCTCCAGTGAAAATCAGTATGGACTCTTCCTGTTGGAACTGGATTTGTCATGGTTCTCACCTCTATGGAATATCAACATGGACTTTCTCAGTTTGAATTGGCTTTTACCTGCCTCCATTCTGGATCACTGCTTCACCTTAACCAAGCACACCTGCAAATTGTTTTGGAATCCTTGACAAAACCCTCAGTTTGACTTGCTCTTTATTTCCTGAGTTTTTAGCTGTTTTTTGGTGTTTGGTTATTTTTGGTGAGACCTGTTTTTCTGATTTGTTGGGCTTTGCCATGGATATGCCTGCCTGTGTTGTGATTCTGTCAGTTGTTCTATGTATCGGAGTGCCCCAATAACACTACTTTGCACATGCAAGCATGATAGGCTAAATCCTCAGGAGAAGCGATGGACACCTGTTCTGAAGGACAGCAAAAACTGCTGTCCTTCAGTTTGACTGTCCAGCCTTCACCTTTTATGCGTGATTATATTAGCTTATCACATAATCTCAACAGAGCCTTTATGAAAAGTATCAGCCAAAGTAAAGAGAAGAGTTTTCAGATGCTTACTTAGGATGACCAGCCATCCTCTTTTCCCTGGACATGTCCTCTTTTTGAGTCCTGCGTCCAGACGGAATTTTAGAATCATCCAGGCTTTGAGCCGTCTAAACATTTGTCAGACCATGGGCAATTCTCAGAAACTAAAAGTCCAGAATGGCTGTCGGTGTCATGTCTGGGGTAGTGACAGTGGGTGGCCACGAGAGGTCACCCTTTAAGTTGATGTATATCTGTTTTGTTATGTACTTTTATTTTGAAAGGTTGTGTTGTCAGTAAGAGGAGTAATTTAGGTTCAGGTGTTTGGGGTTTTAGTTTAAGCGATTGTGCTCATTTATTGGTGGTTGGGTTTTGTGTTTTTGTATAAGAGGAGATTCTGTGTTACTTTTAGTTGGTGGGTAAACCAACACATTGGGTCTTCTCTTTTTTGTTTAAGAAGGAAACTTAAGCTTGAGTTCAGCTCTCATGCTATTTTGTGTTTGTTTAAATAAACAGCCTTTGAGGAGATGGGGGACCGACGTGACAGTTGGGTGCACGGTCGTCAGCCCGAGATGCGCATAGAGGAAACAGGAGAGGAAACAGGATGCAAGTGCGAGCTGGCTTTATTACAACCCACAAAAATAGGGGAAAATGATGGTAAACACTAGAAGTTAATAAAATGGAAAGAAGATTGAGATGGGAAGCTTGCAGACACAAAGTACACTAACTATAAAACAAAGAAATCAGAATGAATAAATAAGGAATGCATGAAAACATTTGGGTGGTTGAACAGATCAGGCGCAGTTGAAGGACATGAAACGAGCAGGGAAACAAAAACTAAAACAAGAGAAGGGAAACAAAAACAGAAACACATGGCCAGGGAAAATAAATGAGGAGGGAAACAGACAGAGGGCAAGGTATGCGAGGATGTTACATGTTTTTGTCATAGCCTATATGGTTTACACAAAATCTTCTCAAGGTTCAAGGTTACTTTGTCATCAGCAGCTATGTACACATACAAAGTGAGATGAGACGTTTCTCCATGGACCACTGTGCAACATATAGCAACATAAAACATTCAACAGAGTGCAGGTTACAACAAACAGAGGACAACAGACAGACAAAACAGACTTTAGTTGGTTGTGGACAAGTTGCATCTTTTGTATTACAATGGGAGCCAGGAAACAAATGCAAAATTAGACCTAAGATATAGAAGGAATGGCATATGGGTATCAGCAAGAGCAAGCTGTGAAACTCTAGTCGTATTGAAGTAGATTTGAATATATTTAAAATGTACGTTCTGCTTTTTGTATTATATAAATATTTAAATAATATTCCTATATATTCTATATCCTGACAATATTATTAAAATTCAGCAAAGCATTTTAGACAGCAAATGCACTTTCTATGTAATTATTAGCAGAATGACTCCCAGTATTTTTAAAACCTACATATGTTACCTTAATATGTGATTATATAATCAGCTAAGCAATGTTCAAAAATCTGTGTGGACAAATCATGCAGTATTAACAGGCCATAATTTATTTCTGTGACTTAACACATAAATCAGAAAAGAAAACCAAAACCACCACCCCCACCACAAAGAAAACATATTAACCATGAATACGATCCATTAAGTTATTAAACCGCTGATTTGATCATTCTGATTTAATTGCAATTGTAAAAATGTCTTTTTTTGTAGATATATTCTATCTAGAACGTATAGTTTTACTATATTTGAGTGGTAAGCATTGGTAGTTTAAGTGTTGTTAAATGTATCCGTGATGTTTGAAGATGAAGATGCAGTGACATCGCCTCCTGATAGGTGGTATACAGCTGAAAAAGACCAAAACATTTGTGTTTCTTTACTTAGAGGCACAAAAAGTAAGTTATGTGGTGAAACTCTTTATACTAAGTGTCCCTAATAACTGTGTAGTTGCAAAGGACAATGCACTCAACAGCAATGTAAGTAATTATGTACTCAATGTCCCTGATATATTACAGGAGTGCAGTTTTTGGAAATACACATATGCATTAACTTCAGCTTTACTCTTAATTATACATGTGTGAGCTAAAAACTGAAGGTATATTAATGAATATATGCATAATAATATTAATGTATGCGTATTAACAATAGTTGTAGTGCATTGTTAAAGTGTTACTACACAGTCATGAGGACGTCATATATAGTGAGACCATTTTATTCTATTGTAATGACTTACAAATAACGTCTGATTATATATTTGTTTTTAATCAGAGAAATTTAGAGGGTTCACAAAATTTCTTCTTTCACTGTTTAATTAGGTAATTATTATTTCGCTTTAGTTCAGATTTTGATTATAGAAGGGTGGTAGAAAATTCCATGGCCATGTACAATGTTTGCGAACAGCCTCAGTGACACAGGTAGACATAATACGAGCACATATTAATCAAATTTTATTTACGTACTTCTATGCCGTAACCTCTGAATGAAAGGAATTCCACTGGAGGAAGAAGGTCCTGCACTAGTACTCTGTAATTTAAAAAACATCAGCCATTATAGTTAATGTTCAATTACAATGTTAAAATCCAGGCAACAAGAATCTGTAGAGCTAGAGTGCTCTGACGTGAAAGGTTATTTACCCTAGTGCGATTAGAGGTAATGTTCACCAGTGCCAACCTTCCAGCCAATGCCTCTCGATTCTGCAACCACAGAAATGAAGAAATGTTAAAGACGCATTTTCTAAAAGATCTGTTTTTAAATATACTGGATATACTTGGATTCTAACAGAACTTTTTTCTACTTTTTGTCAAGACTCATAGGGAAATGCTTACCTTACTGTCCAATAATGTTCCAAACACCAAAATAAAGAAACCCTTTAAAGAGATAAACATAGTTCTAAATATATTATAAACAATTTTTATTTATTTAATGCACCAGGAAGGTTAGTTATTGCATAGGATATCTATTATTTTACAGCAAAATATTTTAAGTAATATATTTTGGAGCATCAGTGTCCTCCACAATTATTGACAGCATTGTCAAAATGAGCAAAAAGGTTGACTTTGTTATTCATCAGGTTAATCAGCTGAAATATAAGAGAAATCTAAAGAAATATTTCCACAGTGATTGGCATTCCTAGTGCATCATATGAATAAAATGTAATACAAACTTATTCTCAGACTCTTCTTCTTTTTTTTTAACTGGAGTGTAAACATGTTAAACTTTTCATTAGTTTTAGACTATTTCTCCTTTTAAAGGTATATAATGAAATAACTTAACACTGTTTGCTAGTGGGTGTTAAAACTAGCAGAAATGGCCAAACAAGAAAGGAGGACTCAAGTGCAAGCTTGAGTAGCTGTGATTGCCTGCCTCAAAAAAATCACAGTTGCAAGTAGTTGTGGGTTCAAGGTACAGTGCAAGATGACTACCAAGAGAGAGAACTTATGGACCAGAGCCGGAAACAAAACCATAGACAGAGGATGATGAGGGTTACATCATCTAACGTCTAAGGAGATGCTAGTGGATGAAATTGACAACGAGTAATTTAGGGATATTTTGGTCAAATAAAAAGACAGATTCGGACAGTTACAGGAGAACCGTTTGCAGTATATGGTCACAAAGTCCCCGAAACCTTAATGGTGGATAATCTTGTTATGGGACTGTTTCTGTTTCAAAGGCTCTGATAATCTTGCTATAATACACAGCATTGTGGACTGACCATGAATGCCAGGAGATTTTACCTCAAACACGTAATATATTTTTTTTCTCAGTCAAGTTAAGACAGCAATCTTCATTTTCATAGATCAAACTGATAAGGAAGAAAGACTATTTTTACATAGGTGTAGAGGACACTGTATCTATGAACTTACAAATACAGAGATAATATATGAATATAAAATTTGTACCTGCAGTGAATTGAGGATTGCAAACACTATGTGAACACCCAAAGCAGCTGACACCATGGTCCCAATGCCGAATCCCCAGGTCAGACCGAAGAGAGGTGTTAAAATGGCCACACATCTGGCAATGACCACTATGGCATGTTT
>JBBPCY010071313.1:0-12019 GCA_037974405.1 Brachyalestes nurse
AGACAGTTATGGCCTAAGAAATTAATCAAGGCCCTGTAGAAAGCCTTAACGTTGCTCTGTAAGAGAAAAAGAGAAATTAATAATTGATAACGAATTAAAAGATTTTTAAAGAACCACTGCAGATCTGCTCAGGTGGCTCCTACTTGAGACTTGATCTGAGCCTGCACAGACAGGTTGTGTCGGCACAGGTTGGCCATCAACCCCAAACAGGGCTTCGTGATTTCGTCATTATTAGACTGGCTGGGATCAAAAGAACAATACAGTGAGTCAACTTTCCTGACCATGGGTCAATGCAACCTTAAGTAATATTGTATTTGTATGTTCATAAACAAGACGCAATTAATACACAACTAATAGCATCACTCTAAACTCAGAACGGAAAAAATGGTGGCAAACGCAGCTGTGGTTTTTTTTTTTTTTTTTTTTTGTGGACATGGTGAACTTTTAAACTCAAGAGTTCACTTTAAAAAGATAGATTCAGTTTTATTTACAATAAACCCTTCAGATTCAAGGTTACTTTATTGTCACCAGCAGCTGTGTACACATACATATTGAATGCATCTCCAGTTTTGCAAAACTGCATATTGTTGATTTATATTTATATTTATTCATATTCCTGATTCTATGGCCCAAATGAATTTTTCTTCACTGTGTATTCACTAGTGTTGCGCGGGTCGGATTTTAATAACACCCGCCCCAACCCGACATGTCAGGAGATGCAAACTGCCCGCAAAAATATGCTTGTGACCCGAAACACGACCTGAAGAAAAATAAATAAATCTCGAACCCTGTTTACAACACGTTTTGTTCGATAATGAAATTGACCCGCCCGCCCGCAAGTTTCTCAAGGTGCATATTAGAACATTTAATGCGCTTGTTTCCAAACATTTAAAAGACAGTACACTAGTTAAATATAAGTCTTACATATTAAGCATGGGGAACAAAGGAGTCGTCTACATATGAGGCACAGTGCAGAATCCTCCTATGTAGCTAAGTCCTGCAAAAACAACAAGCACCCAAATCAGACGGTCAGACACAACAAGCACCCATTTGTCACATTTGAGACCATCAAGAAATCCTACACAGGCAGTGTACAAAAAAACTAAAATTAGTTTTTTTGCACAATGCCTAAAAAAACATACAAAAAAACTAAATTATTTTATACACAGTAACCCCCGCTATGTTCAAAAGTAACCTCACAAAACCATGGAGTTGATCGGGGCTGTATTTATGAAAGTGACCTAAGCCTTCAAATACAAATACAACAGCTATATACACTACGAAACCAACCCCTTAAAAACGTAACTTAATTTTTACCTTAAGGAAATTTAAGGAAAATTAAGGGGAAAGTGCACAGATTAAGACTGAAAACTACTGAATTCTTCCCTTTCTTTTTAAACTTGTCCACCCAACCTCCTGAAAAAAAAATTATGTTTAGGATTAAGGAGTTTCACACTCATACCTTAAATCCACTTTTAAGGTCAAATGAAGGGATTGGTTTACAAATTAATGGCCTCTTAATTCAAGTTAAGGGGGTTGGCATATTTTCAGGGGTAAACCGAGGTAGAGTTAAGTACATTTTAATTGTATTTCATAGTGATACACCAACCCCCACAACAAAAAGATTCACTCTTTTGTGTTGTTTTTTCCTTATTGATTTTATGCCTGATAAACGATTGTATTAGCGTCCTCTGCTGGTGTTAGCTGATTTTTTTCAGTTAAGGAGAAAGGCAGCCAAGGGCCGCGCGAAGGCCGTTCTGGACTTTTCCAGAAAGCAAAGATTGCTAATCCGCCCCTGCACTGGACCCTTGCCGTGTCTAATGACTGCAGCTTGCCTAGATGTCTGCCGACTAAATGCCCGAATAAACTGCAGTAGCGTCGTATCAGGAAGCGTCTTGTCCGAAACTGGGCACATAGCCCTTATAGGTATAACCAGTTAGCCGGTTCTAGTGTTAAATAATTATTTATTTTCCAAAGCCACAGGAAGCCACAACATAAGGATGAAAGAGTCCCGAGTTGCTGACCCCTGTCGTAGACTAAAACAAAGAAGGAAGAAATACATACTAAGCATTTACATTTCACACATCAAGTAAACAAGTAAAATATTAATGCTTATTTCAATGTATGATAACATATATAATGATATATTTTTAAAATAATAGCATTTTAATATCTCTTCTCCCATTGTCCACAATGCAAATTTTCCACCCATGGGACTAATAAATAGTTATTTCATCTTCAGACTGGCAACATATACTGAATTAGCTCTATCAGTTCAGGAGTACCAAAATTACAGCCACAAAAATGAATCGCAGGTGACCCATATTATAGTAAGTCAAACAGGAAATACAGCATTTGCTGAAGAGCTCTGTACCACATAGTGTCTGAGAAGGAGTGCATGTGGATGAACCTGCTGAGAAACAAGAGATTTGTGTGAGGACTATGAGGTGGCTGTTTTGGACATTAACTCTGTTCTGGTCACTGGGACTGACTGTGGGAGATGGTGAGTAGAAACTTCTGTCACTTTACTTAAGTCTCCATAGTGAGAACTAGTCTGTGTTTCAGGATCTGACTGAGAATCACCCTTAATCGTCACACACTGGGGCAAATAGTGCCCAGTTTACAAGAACAAATGAAAATGAAAAAAGGAGAGTTGGTGACAGCTGTTATGAGAAATAACAACATAATAGGTCAAGTTGGTTAAGTCATTTTGTAAGTAATTTATTTAGTATTTAGTATTAACATCTTTTTCCAGATAAAAAAAATCACTGCCTTAAAGATATATCTATATTTAAAGATATAAGATATAAAGATATATATATTTAAATACATTAAATAATTAGGGGGGGGGTTGTTTATTTTTGTTTGTTTGTTTTAGTTCCTTTTTATCTCTCTTTTTGATTTACTTTCCTGCAGACACTGTTACCTGCCTCTTCTCCAAAGACTGTGTGCTTCCCTGCCAGTCCAGTTATCAAGACGTTATCCACTGGGAGAAAGTGGAGAGTAAGACGCCAGTAAATGTACATTCATTCTACAATCGGACAAGTCAACTGAACCGCCAGGACAAAAAATATCAAAGAAGGACGTCACTGTTTCCTGATCAGATTTCTGAAGGCAATATATCTCTGCTCCTGAGAGATCTCAGGATCCAGGATAGGGGCAGATACAAGTGCTATAGCTCCAATCCTAGTGACAGTAAGGAGACATTTGTCATCGTAAATGTGAAGGGTGAGACACCTGTTGGCTGTTGATTGTTTGGGGGTCCTGAGGGTCACTACCTGAAAGAACCATTTTACTGAGTGTTTTTAAGTAATTGAACCAGTTTTAAGAGACAAAATGTTGTACATCTATGACAAGGACTTGAAACCTTGTTCAATTTCCAGCCTGTACAACAGACCATGAACGATTTAACCAACCCAGTCCTTTAACATGTTAACAATAAGATATTCTATGTAGCCCTATCGTTTATACTGGACTGTTATTAGCACCAAAAATATGTGAAAATCTTCTAATGAGAAGGTCAGTGTGCTTTGTTGCTGGATGTTAGGCTGAATAGAGGAATGCATTAGTGGGTCTGGCTCAGTATAACAGAATTAGAGAAATTTCAAACTTATTCTTGTTTTATGTCTTAGGATAATGCACAAAAATCTATTTTTTAAATAAAGTATATATTTAAAATCTAGGTAGACATTGTCCCAGATTAATGCATTTTATAAAGCTTTATGTAGCAGATGCAACAAAAAAAAAGTTAAGTTATCGGCATCTGCCCCTAACTGTGCTTGGGTTGAAAATGCTGCTCTATGGCATCACCCAGAAGAAATCTCAAAGATTTTCAAAAATTATTTTACAGTCTACAATTCTTAAAGAACAGAGCTTTGATAAATACCTGAATATAGTTGTTGTTGTTTATGTTAGTACCTTTCTGAGTGTTCTCCAACACCTTTCTTCTGTTTCACCTTTCAGCTCCCATTAAATCAGTGAATATGAAGAAAACAGAAGATGGAATTACCTGCAGTACAAGTGAAGTTTACCCAGAACCACAAATCTCTTGGACCCCAAATGATAGGTTCACTCAGAAATCAAAAGCAGACTGCCAGGGTCTGTTCTCCCTGACCAGCACTCTCCAGACTCAGCCAGACCTGAATAACCCTCAATACACCTGCACTGTTCGCTTGGAGGACGGCTCCCAAACATTCTCAGCCAGCCTGGGGCACGGTGAGCATACCCAAGCAGTCACTACCATTACAGGCACAATGTGTGTGGTTACAGCTAGTGCTCAGCTGATATGGAAAATTCATGATAAACGTTATGACATTGAGACACAACCTCTGATAACTTTCAGTTAAATAGTTTCAGTTTAATAGTTAATGAATGCTGTAATGAATCTTTCATCAATTGGTTTTTGTGTTTTTAGGTTAAAAGGTTTCACATGTTTTAGTTTTTATTTTGTTTATATATTTCTCACTTTTCCTAATTTACCCATTAGTTCCCAATTCCACTCACTAGCTTACTGATCGCCAGCTTTGCAATGTCTGTGAAGATACTGCACATACTGGCCAGTTTCACTGGGACCTGGTCTAAACAGAAATTGGGGGCAGGTTGAGATTATAGATTTCACAAATATTTGTTTATTTATTTCAGAGGAAATCATTGATTCTGATCAGGACGTAACAATCCATTGTCCAGCCGCTCAGGGAGAAACCTTCACCCTCACTGTAACTTTTAATGGTTCGACCATTCTGAGCTGCGACAGCCAAACATCATGGCCATTCAGAACGAAGTGGAATGGAACAGATATAGAAATAAGTCAAGAAGGAAAAATCAAAGTGCAGAAACTGGATTGTGAGAACTATGCAGGAACATACACCTGTGTGAGGACCACAGCTCAGTTCACAGAGTCTATACAAACTACAGTGGAAATAAAACCAGGTGACAGTCAACCCTTCAGCAACAGCTCTTTCACTTTTAGCTACAACAACTTATTTGGAAATGTAAATGTTTGTTAAGCATCTGGTGTTATTATATTTATAAAATCTAAGAATTGATGGATTTTCTCCTGCCAGGTGCATCCCCGGTCATCATCGCTGTTGGAATCATTGGCACCAATGGAATCATTGGAGCGTTTATATTTTTGAAAGTGAAAAGGATGAGGGGTGAGTTTAACTCTTTTTAAATGTCCATGATGCTTTAGGCTGTGCAGTATCTCTGAAATAGAGTGTTGTAATGACAGTATTACACAAAATCTAAAATAATTTTGGAGAAGCATGTTCTTAAAGAATGTAAATGCAAGCTGCTGTCTCTCAAGAAGAGCTACTACTGCATGTGATATGAATCTCTGTCTGTCTGTTGCTGATTCCTCACAAAAAGGGGAGACTGGAAAAACACCAAGCCAAGACCGAGAGACTGAGAGAACGCAAGAGCTCCCTGAAGAGAGTACACACACATGGAATGTGGTTTATCAGTGTTTAAGGACAAAAACTGCTTCATTCTGAGCTGCTGCCACATTTTTCACATAAGAGACTCTGACCTAAAGAAGGACTTGGTCGTACTCTGGTTGTGTCATCAACAGCCAGAAAGAAGCTTCTTCTGGATCAGGAGGCCAAAGAGACTGACACAGCTACAAACGTCCATTACTTTTATAAAGCGTGCTCAGTCTGTCTGAATTAAGGATCAAAGCTGTCATTAACCTTTATGCACAGAATTTTGAAGATTTTCACTTTTTAATTGAAATACATGAAGGAGAGATAAACAGACATTTACAGACATTTATCTTATTGCTTTCGAATGACTGATGTTCTTGGAACTACTAAAAAGAGGCTGATGAACTGTTGAAATGGTCAGTAAGGAAATGGCAAAGTCAAAGTTACATGTATTATGCAGTTTTTTTTAAATCAACAATTTGTTTAATATGAGTAATGTACTGTAGTGTATATCTGTTCCAACATGAGCTACTGCGCTAATCTGTGACGTTTGACTTGAGAGCAAAGTCTAAAGCAGCTTTGAGTTTGTACTATAATGTATTATAAGAGGTCTTTATGTTTCTGGTTCTGTATTTTTTGGAAGGATTTTGATTGATATAAACAAAGGATATAAATTAAGGATATAAATGTACAGCTTCTGTCAAATTTCATCCCGTTCCAGGGCTTGTTCTGGAAAAGAAACTGAAACTAAACAAGTAAACAGCAGTGAACTGACCTTTAACCACATCAGGCCAGACCCAGCAAATCCTGATCAACACACAAAACAGACAAACATGGAATTAAACTACTGTCACAGAAAGCACTTTTTATTAATGTCTATATTTATACTTTTAAAGGTGCTCTACAGTTCCAAAAACCGGAATAAATTATCATATTATAATTAGCTTCTGACTCAATAACAATATGAATAATGTGGATTGAAATACTCTAAGCTTGACTCCAGAAGGTTTTTTAAGATGTTTTGCTCGATATTTAAGTTTAAGGGAACACTAATGTAGTCATTTCTGTCTCAAGATTAGATTTTTATTTTCAGTTATTTTGTTATTTTATTATTCTAAGACTCATCATTACAGACACATGTCAAAATTTTTCAAAAAAAAAAAATGTCAGAAAAGTTTTACAGCTCCCAGCTAATCATTTCAAACCCATATGGTACAAGAGTAGTAGTATGGTTTTATATGTGTTTAAACAAATTAGGTTTATTTTATTGAAAACACTTATTTCACATCCAACAGTTTAGTTTCATAAAAACAACACAATCAACTTGAAAAGATATGATCAACTTGTAATTCCCAGAAAAGTTAAATGAGGTGTTTTGCAGCCTGTCAGTAAAAAGTGAACTGAGCTTTCTATTAATCAAGGGTTACAGCGCCATCTACTGGCCAAATGCTTTAATCACTACCAGAGTTAATAGAACTCAGGATAGAACTTACAATCTTTATATCCCGACACCACATATCTGCACCAATCTATCTACAAGTGATATTACACCAAAACCCTCTTTGTAACAAGCTGGACAAGAATAAAATATTTGATTTCACTTGTGAGATATAAAACATTGCATATCCATGTTTAAAAAACGTTTTGTTACAATTATTTTATTTATTAAAATTGTTGGGTGAGGAGAAAGACATGCATAATGTACAGAACAAAACGACATACATAGAAAAGGCAATAAGTTAATTGTAGTTCAATTAAAAAGTTAAAAGTATGTCATACTGTGGAATGTATTTAGAGTTCATGTCAACAGTTTTCGTAGATTGGAGAGTGTGTGTGTTGGTAAGGTTGTGCGAGACTATTGGTGGATGGGTGGATGTGTGTGTGTGTGTGTGTGTCACAGAGAAAGGTTGGCGTCAGTCTTGAGCTTGCCGCTGCTGAGGCTGTGGATCATGGCGATCATGTGTGTGTGCTTGCTCAGCTCCTCCTCCTTCTTCTGCAGTTTAGTTTCCAGCTGGTCTTTCTGGAGCTCCAGAGAAGAAGCCTGCAGAGCATGTGAACCAAACAATGAGGCCACAGCTGCACAACCTGTACCTCTGTTCTGAACTCTGCTCTAATTCTATTTTCTCACCACATCACCACTCCCAAACCCAGAATATCTGTTTAGATAACCGCTTTCACACTTTAACCCACATTATCCTCTGTATTGGACAAAACGCCAGCTAGTGGCCTAGTGGTCTGCGATCAGAAGGTTGTGGGTTTGAATCCCAGGACTGCTAATGGCACCACTGTGGTACCCTTTAGCAAAGCACCCCCCTCACACACTGATCCCCGGGTGCTGTGTTCCTGGCTGCCCACTGCTTCACTCAGTGAATGGGTTAAATACAGAGAACTGACTTCATGCTGTTCACTGTGTGCTGTTGTGTGATCACATGTGACAAATGGACACTTTACACTGAGTTTACAGATCAGGAAATCCACTGCCCACATCTTTAAGACGCACAAAGAGTGGACCTATGCACAGATGCACACAATGTGAATACAATGTTGTATATCAGTCCAGATTTGTTTTTTGGATGATCAAAAGCAACACAAGGCATCACTTTAGTTACTGAGGTTGTGCTTCCTCAACTAATAAATTGCTGCCACCTCCCCTGCATGGCAGATTATCTTTGTGAAACATGAACATGGCTTAACTGACTGGCATTGTTCTTCCATCAAAGCTCTTATTAATAGCAGTTTTAAAGATACAATCTAACAAATAATTATATACAACAGCAAGGCTGAGTCAACTTTTCTCCATTTTAACTGCTATATGCAAGATGTGATTGCTATATTGCCAGCACCAATTTCTTGGCACATGTGAGTTTAAACAAGCATCATACGCTTGAAATTAAACGATTTACTCACAATTTTGAAAAGGTGGCAATAATTTTGTGGTGGCCAGAGTTCTGTGTGAAATTATGTCAAATTTGGCTTTTTTCTCAGCCATTTTTGTGTTGATCCAATGCACATAAAGGAAATAACCATGTGTGTACCAAAACATTTGTAATTGCAATAGTCTTCTTGGAGAAACTGCATTTTTTTTTTTAAATTCCAGGGGTGTCAATAATTTTGGCCATGAATGTGTATTACATATAATGACATATTAAAAATAGTAACATTTTAATATCTCTTCTCCCATTGTCCACAATGCAAATGTCCCCCCTTGGGACTAATAACTGGTCATTTAATCTTCAGTCTAGAAACATATACTGAATTAGCTCTATCAGTTAAGGAGTACTAATATTCCACACCACAAAAAATTAAACGCAGGTGACTCAAAGTCAAAAAAAAAAATTCAAACAAGAAATTTGCTGAAGAGCTCTGAACTAGATAGTGTCTGAAATGGCATGAATGTGAACAACAAGAACAACAAGAGATTTGATTAGTAAAACTAAAAGTAAATTTTAGCTTGCTGTCAGAAGCACTTGTGAAGGTTTTGTGTGAGGACTATGAAGTGGCTGGTCAAGAGAGTAACTCTGTTCTGGTCACTGGGACTGACTGTGGGAGATGGTAAGTAGAAACTTTACAGTCACTTTATTTAAGGCTCCATAGTGAGAACTAGTCTTAAACGTCACACACCGGGGCAAATAGTGCCCAGTTTAAAAGAACTTATATCAAATTAAATGAAAAAAGGAGAGTGAGTGACAGTTGTTATGAGGTATGACAACATAATAGTTAAAGTTGAGTCATTTTGTAAGTAATTTATAGTATTAACAACTTTTCCATAATATTTTTTTAATCACTGCATTAAAGTTATATCACCTAAACTCATTTAAATATGCTAAATAATTTGGGTTTTTTTGTTGTTTATTTTTGTTTGTTGTATGGTTTGTTAACTGTCACCAACAAAACATTAACAGTAATTTTAGTACAATTTGTATTACAGACTGCATTCCAGTTTCTCTACATTTTTAACCTATAAGGAGAATCTTTAAAGATCTTCATTAAGTAAAGTTAAGTAATTTTTTTCAGTGGAAGAGTTGTTCCAGGAGCCTTTATATTACACAATGTTCTCCATACAGGTTCTTCATGTTCACATCATTCAAAAAGAATCAGGCATTTAAAGGTTATCAAGGGAACCAAAAGTGGTGTTTGAATGGCAACACATTGATTTTCATTTCTCAAAACTGTGTAGAATTCAGACACTCAGAGGTCATTCAGAGTGATTTAATGTGAAAGGGTTGCACCCGTCTAATACTCAGTATCAGTCCAATATGAGCCAAAATCACTGGATGTGTGCAGAATAGCTTGTGTTTAATATAGGTGCAAAAATGAGAATTTTATAACTGACATAAGTAACAGCCAATTGTAATCGTGGGGCATGGCCAATTAGCATATCTTCTAAACACTTAGAGCTCAACATTTACAGCTCAAAAATCCCACATTTAGAGTCGCCATTTGTAGACATTGCCACTCAAAGACTTAAGACTTGACTTGCACTTGGTAAAAATGACATGTTAACATCTCTGCCTGTATCCGTACTGTACAGTTTACACTGAGCTCCTGCAGTGCTGGAATTTAAATACCGATGCTGCCCCTGTATAGACTGGACTGTAATTCATGCACGTGTGTCTTCTTTGATATACGTTTTCTTTAGTATAAGCAGGTAAATACAGTAATAATGTAATGCATGTTTTATAATAAAAATACAGTAACATCTATGGGTAATCACCAATAATTTTTACAGTTCAATAATTTCCTGTTCATCAGTTTATCAGTCTTGTTCAGGCGCTACAGGAGTCATATTGTAGTGACCACAGGTTAAAGGAGACACTGCACAGCGACTGAGCTCAACAGCCTCTTTTCACATAACTTACAGTAAGAAAAATACAGGGTTTTAAGAGAAACAAAACAAAAGATGAAAGAGAAACACTGGAGATGCTCCTCAGGGGAAATTCTGACTGCAGCTGCCACAGATGCATCAAATGGCAGCAGCCAATCAGCAGCAAGGAAAAATAAAGAATGTTCTCGGATTGGCTACTTTCAAACCTCCCCTCTGAGTGCAGGTATTTCACCATCTCAAGATGGCTTTCTTTGTGTTCTCCTGACAATACAAAAATATTTATACAGTTATATTTTATATGGAAATGTAGTTGAATTTACATTTATATTTATGTTACAAAATTAGTCAATTTTCTTAATAATTTAGAACTAAAATGCATGATTTATTGCCACGAAAAAGGTAAAAATAAATGTGGAGGATATTTGCGGGTTTCACGAATTTGCTGGAATTTCCACCAACAATTATTAGCTTGGTACTAAGAAAAAACGACTTAATCCAGAAACACTTTAATTTCATTTTAAACTCAACTTAATACATTACCCGTAATGAAAATGTAAAGGTAAACCCGCATACCAACTGGACAGTGTCTGTCACGAGCTGCCGCGGCGTGTCCGTGTAGGGGGCACAGAAACAGGCTGGTTCCATGTTTGATGGCGATTTTATTTACAGAAACAGAAACAAAAAGCAAAACAAAAGGCACGATGGCCGAAGCACTTGCTTCAAAACAGGAAACGCTAACACACACAGACAGGCAGGAACACGCACACACGACAGAACCTAAACATGTGAAGCTGAAACCCGGACAACGAGACAGTGAAACAGACATGACTTTGAACCCCGTGATAACACAAAACACGTGAAAATAATAATCTTAAACTTAAAACAGGTGCAAACAGAAATCCACGGCTCACGTGGCCAGTTCGGCCGAGTCCGCTGCCACGCTCCCAGTCAAAATAAGAGTCCCCATGGTCCAGGCGGACTGGGGGCGTGACAGTGTCTCCCGCAATTAATTCATGCAAGCATGTTTTCTTTGGTACAAGCAGGTAAATACAGTAATAGTTTATCTTATTTTTAGTAATAAAAAAAATACTGTAAAATGTACAGGTAATCACCACTAATTTTTACAGTTCAATAATTTAAGTTCATGGGGCTGCACCCCTTTTTCAGGTGCTTCAGAAGAAGTCGTATTGTAGTGACCCTCCGGTTAAAGCTGACACTGGACAGAGATTAAGCTCAACAGCCTCTTTTTATTGAAGTTTTTTGAGTTGCTGTAACTCAAGCCTCTAAACCTTGAATCAGCTCACCTCTCACTCGCTCAACTGCAGCACCCCCACTCACATCATGCATGCGTTCCTACACAATTTAGCTGCATTTATATTAGGATTACTATTTATGTAACAAAATTAGTAAATTATATTTTTCTTAATAATTTAGAACTAAAATGCGTAAAAAAAAAAATACACATAGCCACGAAAAAAGCAAAAATGAGGAGGATATTTGCAGTTTCCGCATTATTTTAGGGATTTACATACAACCATCAGTTAGGTTCTCAGAAAAAAAGTTCCCCCTGTGCACATCTTTCACTGGCTCCTGTAACTAAAATACAAATAAGAAACACCAAATCGCCAAAATGGCACAAACACCATCACCTTGACACATGCACTCATACCCCCAAAAAACACAAACCAGCACATAGACACTCACCTGCATGCCACTCTGGAGCTTCTCTATAAGACTGTCGATGCTCTGTGGAGACTGGCTGCTTGGGCCAGTA
>JBBPCY010071314.1:0-12018 GCA_037974405.1 Brachyalestes nurse
AGAATGAGGTGCTTGTGTAGGAATTTAACAGACACTGGACTGGAATGGTTTCACACTCATAGAGATGCAGATTTAAAGATAAATTGCAGTGGTCTCTTATTTTCCGGAGCTGTATAAATAGACGACAACACCTTCACCCATTCAAACTGAAACAGTGTTTCAACCCAGACAGTCACAATACATCCCATTCACATACGAGTCTTAAGGGATCAGTGAGAAAACCAGCCTGTTTAATTCTGAAGGATAAAGAGATACTGAAATTGTATTTTAAAATAAATTAGGACTAAAGAAAATGTCACAAGTCTACTTCTATGAAAGATATGCTAAATTATAGGATATGGACCCTTTAATAAAGGAATCAAATAAGCTCTACTGCACCAGCTTTTATTACGAAAAATGCGTCAAATAACAAAGAAAGCTGCAGATTCTAACGTGATCTCGCGGCGGCTGAGCGAATGAGTCAGCAGTGCGAGGCTAACAGCTCGCTCTCCACTCGGCAGAAACAAAGGCTCCATCTCTTTAGCCTGAATCTGTGAGCTTAAAAAGGCAGGAGAGAGCAGAGCGGAGTCTCGCTCCAGGCCACAGAGTTCTCTAATGTGCTTTTATGTCTGCTTCAAAGAGAACAAGAGTGGTGGCACAAGCGCCGACCCCCTGTCCCTCACCCAGCCCTCCTCGCAGTGCCTTCCTATGGTGAATGAGACAAAGTCGCCTCTTTTTTCTAAAGAAAAGGCTACGAAATGGCCACAGGTGCTTTCTGACCAACAGGAACTCTGCTCAGGTCGGACCGGGGTGGACCGGAGAGGTTTGCAACCCAAAAGAGAACAAGGAGGCAACATCTTTCAGAAAATATGAGGACTTTTTTTTAACCCTCTGAGGTCCGAGGCCTTTCTGGGACTTTGAGGCATTTTGCTACAACTTTACATTTTTAAGTATTTCCTCTCACTAAAAACATCTCTGCTCAAGGTGACACATATGGTTATATTCTGGAGAGCCTCAGCAATAATAATATGCGAATAAAGTGAATGTAATGAAATGAGTTTTTCTTAAAATGTTGTGTAAACATGACATGACAAAACCTTTTGTCTTCAAACGTCGTAGCAAAACACACTATAAATATATCTAAGCAAGACTTTTGAAGTTTGAACGTTGTAAAACATATGTTTTGAGAATTTCTCTTTGAAAATAAGTAAGTAGGGAACTGAGGTCTACACTCTTCACTCTTCTGCAAATTAATAAACGTTTATCGTATCTTATCTAACAATTAAGGAGCCAAAGCAACCAAAGGTTCTCTGATAAATCTTTCAGTGGATTGTTCTTTAAAGGAAAACTCTAATGTTTTTCAGCCTAACCATCATTTTCTGCATCTGTAGTGTATGACTGACCAGCACAGGCAATCATTTTTTTTTTGTTTTTCCACACTTCATACAGAATAAGGAGTGAACCGGCTGTGTGTTTTTGAGTTAATAGATTTTCTGTTGTTTAACTAAGAACAAGAAAATGTTACGTTATTATCCATAGAAATAGATCATAGATAGAGATGGGGTTGAAGAATAACCAGGATATGGATAACCAGTCACTGAACTCTCTTTTACGGAACCAAAAGTGGTCTAGTCTCATCCGCAAAGGGCTGGTGTGGCTGCAGGTTTTCACAACAACAAAGTAAGAGCTCTGTTTGAAGACCGAGCTCATTAAATACGCAGAATTTATAGAATAAAGAAAGAAAGAAAACGTACGGTCACGCGTATGATTGGACACCCTTGTTCTGTGGTCTTGCTCAAATAAATGTTGATCTAATAAAGTGTATTTGAGCAAAATGTTACACAATTTACAAACAAAACTCCACCGTGGTACAGTTTAGATTTGAACCAGGCAGAGAAAATTGCACACTGTTTATATCTGACCATTCATAACCAACAGCTGATAATCATATCAGTCAGAAAACCATTGGTTTAATGAGTCTACTCTTAACCGTTTTACATTATATCCATCGATATTATCAGTTACTAGAATGTTTTGATCAATATCTCCTCAGACAGGAAGTGTAGGGGGCATTACTGTTTCATTGGACCATAAAAGGAAATGCTTGTTGCACTGATGGAACTCTGCATGACTGAATGATGGTGGTGCTGTGGGGTGAAGATGGATATCTCTCGCCTCGATTACGGTAATGCCCTAGTAGAGGGTCCTCAACCAACCCAAAAGGCTGCATGTCACCTCACTGCTGATTGACATGCTACCCATGAGTGCTCAAATTAAATTCAAGTCACTCTAGCCTACAGAGTGACATCTGGGTCTGCACCCAGCTGCCTTAACCCCATCATTCAGCCTCATGTTCCTACTCCCTCCCTCCCTCCACTCCTCCAAGGAGCATCGTCTGGCACTGCCACCCCTACACACAAGGTAAAACCCAGTCCAGACCGGTCTCATTCTGGTTCCCCGCTGGTGGAATGAGTTGCCAAAGACCACCAGAGCAGCAGAATCTCTCTCTATCTTCAAAAACCTCCTGAAGACTCATCTGTTCAGAGACCATCTCTTCTCCTGATCTATCTTCTTGCACTACTCCCTGTTTAAAGATCTAGCACTTAGAACTCTCCTCTGGTTCTCACACTGTCCTGAAACTCGAGTGTTTTCTCAAATTCTTTGGATAAAAGTGAATGTAATGTAAAGAAATGTAAGAATGTTTATATAATTCTACAACTCTGTATACAGCACTGTTTTGTTATTGGCTCCCTATTATGGCCCCCTATAGTATTTTATTGTAAACATATTTGTAAACTTTGATATATTTATAAATATATAGGTTAACTTGTAATTACCCTCACTGTTGATCTGTCTAAGTATTGCTGTTCTGTTGTGTTCTATGTTGCACTTATGGTCCAGGAGGACAATATTTCGTCTCACTGTGTACTATATGTATATGGCTGAGATGACAATATAGCTTTACTTACTTATCTACTTACTTAACTACTGAAGGTGTAATGGTTTACTCAGTTAATTGGTTAAAAAACATCGAAAGTGGGACCACTGACCAGTCGGGCTGATCTGGGAGGTGCTCCTGCTGCGCCGGTTGCCCACGATGGCCACGAAGCGAGCGTTGAGGCTTCCGCGCCGCTTCTTGCTGCCGCCGCCCACTGTACCCAGCGCCGTGTCCGACTGGCTGCCATCTGTGCGCTCAGAGGTGTTGATCTCGCCGCTCACACTCGTGCTCTTCAGCATGCTGCGGCCCGCAGAGGTCCGGACCTGCCGACTGCAGGAAACACGAGGTTCACCCTTCACACCAAAGCTCAGAGAGGATTCATAGAAACTATAATTTCAAGGTTTTATTATGCCGAGTCAGAGTATTCTCCTTATCTTTAAAGTGTAGAATTTGATCCTGTCAGTTTTTATAATGCACTGCATACAATGAGTGCCCTCTCTACTGGAACCGTGGTAAGAATGGTCAAAAAAAGGCTACGAAACAGCATCTTCCAACATGAAAGACTTTGGGTGAAAATATCTGCAGGAAAAAGTCCTCACAAATCACAGTGAGCACCGCTGTGTCAGTACTTTAGAACACACTCCTTTTGTACTTACACTTCTCAAACAATGCTGGATGAACACATAAAGACCTGAGACCATTTTGCCAAATATCTCAGCTCAGCCCCAGTTGGGACTGGAATTTAGATGGGGAAATAGGAATGGCAGCTGTAAAAACCTGATATTGGGGTCAATGATTTCTGCTTTACTACTGTTGATTAGCTGTCGTTCATCAAAGATAGCAAGACTTTGAACTAAAATACAATAAAAGTCCATTAAGCCACGGATCCTAACAATATTTTTTTAGCACATTCAGAATGGAAAGAACCCAACATTAGACATCCACCACCATACTTCACAGTGGGGATTAGGTTCTTTGCTTAACTTTGGCTTTTTTTTTTTATACCAAACCCTCCTCCTCCTCCTGACAAGATAGAACGGTCCAAACATCTTTCAAAGTTCCAATTCTGTTTAGTGAACATGAGGTTTTGTTCTTGGAACCTCTTGCAACAGTTCGCTGCTACTGACGTAAAGATTGGTGGAAAAAGATTTATGAGATCAAAACACTTCGTCATCACATCACACATTTTGAATTCATCCCCTAATAATGCAGACAACTATTTTGACTTGTGAAGCTATTCTTTTTATTGCTGTCGCCTGATTTAAGGAGATTAATATCCTTTAAACCTTACCTAGGTAACTGGGTGATTAAAGAAGAATAGGAATTTAAGAATGACCACTAAAAGACTTTTTAAAAAAAGGCAAAATGTGTCCATTGTATTCTGTTCAGAAGAATGTAAGTGTGACAACAACTGTGATGTAAATGTAACTTCATTAAAGCTTAATTTAGCTTCATCTGGTTTGTTTTGTATCTAATGACACCAGAGAACAGTACAGTGTTCCCCCACAAAGTTCCAGTTCAGAGTTTGCAGATTTGTCTTAGGACTGAACTAATAATTGTTCACAGAAACCCCCGCAAATTTGCAGAAAACCACAGATATCCTCCGCATTTTTTTCTTTAGCTTTTTTCACGCCAATATGAATTTTCCATGCATAAATTATAAATTACGAATTTTGTTACAAATAATTCAGCTGGCTGCTGCCCTGTGACGCATCTCTAGCAGAGACAGCATTCCCACATCATAACAGTTTCCCGCGTGGTGCTATCTTGAGTGTGAATTACAGTACAGTCTATACAGGGGTAACATCAGTTTTTTCCATTCTAACACTGCAGGAGTTCCGTGTAAACTGTACAGTACGGATACGGGTTTACCTTTTCATTTTTTTTTCAGGGTTATGTATTAAGCTATAAAATTAAATGAAAGTGTTTTGGGAGCATATCCGGGGGCATATTTAGGGATTACACTATAAAAATAGGCATTTTTATGCATTTTTTACCACATCACAAATTCGTGGTGATCTTGGTCCGTAACCCCCGCAAATGTCGGGGGTCTACTGTACTTTGTTCAGTCAATCATGCTATGCTAAAATAAATGAATATGCTAACTGCACATTTCCCACAGTCATTCACATGTGTCTTCCTTAAGACAACAGTAAAGCAAAGCTCTCTGCCGCCTCCTAGGGGGCTGGAGGAGTCGACGTGTGCCTGCGCCCTCTGAAGGAGTTAAGGTACTGCAGGACTGTCCGAATATGCTCTCTTCACACGCTCCCACCACACGGCTGGTCACAGCACTCTCCTGCCCAGGGAAGGGTGCAACAGTAGTGTACAGGGGGAGGGAGGAGGTGGGCCTCTCTTCTCCAGACTGCCGGGGGCTAAGAGAGGGATGGGTGGCTAGAGCACTAATGTTGGGTGGAAGAGGATCAGGTGCCGATACGGGGTCCAAGCAGTGGAGGTAACGTCCTAGGCATGCAAGAAGGGCTCTAAAAGACATACACACATCACACTATATTCACAACACACAGATACACAATGATTTACACACACTTCATGCAAAGAAATGCACAGAATGGACAGTGAACGAAGGGATGCACTGAATTTACTTGAGTACAGCACTGGCTGGAGGTCATATGTACTTTACATGTGTTGCAAATAATTAAATAAACAAGGACATTTATAATATGCTATTATTCTGGTGCATTACTGAACGAGGTACAGGTTGCCCAGCGATGGCTACAGCCAACGCAATGCCATAGACTGCAATCTACATACAGTCAGTGCACACTTTTTTGTTATTTCAAATATTTACAGCACATGTATCACCTTTATATTTGCACACATGATGTCTTCTTTGTGACTTTGTAATTATAATTACTTGCAACAAAAAGATGGTTTTCATAATCATAAACTAAGATACTGTGCCCACAATGAAGTATGAAGGTGGGAGCATCATAACACTGCGCTGCTCCTTTTATATTAGAGGAGAACTTTATTGTTCGAGAATGCGGATAAGTTTTACAGGCAAAATGATCAGATATTTGTTTTTGGAAAAAATCCGTTTTGTTTTTTAAACTATTCCTAAATTCATTCTTTCTTCTGTTCACACCTAAAGAGCAAAATGTTATAAATGCAACAGAGCAATATTACATAACAGAGTCCAAATGCTTGTTTCTCCTCACTGTAAACTTTCCAGTGAGTGAAAGTAAGAGGTAGGCGTTTCCAGTAAAGTGGACTGGGGCTGATATTTTATTCATGTGGAAACAACGCACACATTTGACTCAAGTCGATTCAATGCATCACTTTTTCACTGAATGATGACAAGTGAACATCTAGAATAGCTTTAAACCACAGCTTTAGTGTGTGTGTGTGTGTGTTGTCTGAGAGTGCAGGTAAACAGGTTAGAGGATGATTTCCACAGCTTAAGCACAAGAATGGAGAAGGAAAAGCAGTCAGACCAGTAACTCCATCACCACCATTACTCTATTAGCCATTTTAAAATGTACCCAGTCACTTTGCATGATCTATATTATCACCAGAGCCTGAAAATGCACCAACTGACATGGTTTTCATGTTTTTTAATGCATTAGAAATTAAACGTCTGCATTACACCTATTCAATTATCTTTTTCTTTTTTTTCCCCCAATAATGTATCAGGCTATACATGCTTTACCATTTTTCCTTCATTAAAAGAATCAGCAGATTGATGATATAATCAAGCGTAAGAGCCCTAGAAGCTATAGAGAATGAGAAAGAAAAAAATAATAAAGTCAACTCGGATGAGATTTAATAGAGCAATTATTAGAAAACAACTACAACCAATGCAGTTTCAGCTACCTGGTCACTGGCTGTATTGAGATGAATCTGTTGCCTGGTCACTGGCTGTGCTATTAGCTTTACAAGGGAAGAAATAACGGATATACTAATGTCTTTCAGTAGATCGGACCCTAGAGGAACAACAAACACGAGAGATTTGTGGAGTTGGATGTCTTGCCAGAGGACACCATTCGAAGCAAAACAATGGCGGAGTCTTTTAAGCCGACTCTCTGAAAGTGTGTCAGGCGCTGGAGGCTCCGGAGCCTCATAATGCTCTAGTTAGCGTCCACAGCAGTGGGGCTATACAGCAGTCTGTCTGGACTACACAACGCTTTTAATAGCTATGCAGTTACACTCCGAGGAGGCTGGGAGTCCCTTTGTGCCCCATTATGTTTCTCCATTTTTTTTTCAGCCCTGTCAGCTCATGAATCTGGAAGATTTTGTTTGTTTGTGTTGGTCTCAGACCAGCTTGGGTACTCTTCCAGTCCTGGTTCATATAATGGCACCTTAGGTACTTAAGAGGGCACCTGGATGGAGTAATAGCAAGCAGTAGCAGTAGTGAAACCAGTCATTTAAACATACATAAAGGGAACCAGAAGAGTTTCTGGTGAAGGTCTGAATAGAGAAAACAATGATTTCCTATTGATTTCTTTATTGTAATTATTATTTCAATTTAGGAGGGGGTTGTTTGTTTTTACTTCTAATTGCAAAGCACCTTGAGAACACATGAAAGTATCCTATTTAAATCCTTTTTAAAGTAGAAATAAAAGGCATTTCAGTTTGTTTTAGACGTCCCTCAGTTCAGGCTTTGAATAATGTTATTGATTTGAACTTTTATTATTGCTAAAATGTTAGTTTTTAAACTTTCATAAAAATGGATTATACCAACAAAATGTACATTTTATATAAATATTTATATTTTATATGTATATTAAATATAGAACTTCAAACTGTTACAGTAAAAGTACAGTACAGTAAAATCTTCCTGATCTATGATCTTGGCAGCATTTGAAGCACTTTTTTTAATGTCCAGTCACTATCAGCAGCATCTGCAGCACATAGTTGATCACGATTAACAATAATTTCACCTCATTTCAAAACATACTTCTAACAGAAAATAACAGAAATAACTGTCTCTTATGTATCTTGAGTCAGAGACACAAGCAAATGCATTGAAAATGAACATATGTGGCAGAACGATTTATTTCTTTAATACAAGCTCTAAAGCGCTCATGAAGTGAACAATACTTATTCGGCATTAACCTGTGCGTGCAAACACAATGGCCAGAGTGGCTCAGCATAGTTCAATACTCTCTTCACTCATTTTTTTCAGTCTGACTGCACTCTACTTACAAACGTAGCTGTATTTTCATTCTCTGTAACTTAAAATACCCGAAAGCGGCTGCAGATATTTTTCTAAACCATTTAACACAGTATAGCCTATATAAGCTAACGTGATTCAGCTCGATTGCCACATTGAGTGCCTGATTTAGAAAATGCGAAAATTGCACAAGAAAAGGAGATCCACTCGATGCCTGAATTTTAAAAAGAGCACCTCTTCATGACTGGATGATGGTGAAATCATGATCAGATCACAGCGATGGGACATTACTGATCTGCTTCGTTGTCACGATGTTACAAAGATATTGAAGGCTTGTACTTGCGGTTGGGTTTAATATGAAGTGATAATTGAAGAGCAAATTTCCAAAAGTCACTCAGTCCAAAAGCATTCTTTTTTGGAAAATCTTGTTTTTGTCACAGCACCGGTCAGCGGCCGCTGGGGGTCGCCGCAGGAACATGGACTCTACCCTCCTTCTACCTGCCAGCGGCCACCAGCGGCCGCTGACCGGTACTGTGACAGCTTTACTTGTTTTACTCATTGGAACGCAGTTCTTACAGGAAATAATTTTTTTGTGATTTTTCAATGCCAGTGCAACTCCTGCACATTTAAGTTTAAAAATATAATGAAAACGATTTTTAAGTGAATCGATATTCAATGTCACAAGATGATGTGCAAGTTTAATATTTATATCCGACCACATGACACAGCATAGAGTCAATGAGCGCTAACTGCATAAGAATTGTAAACATACTGGGTAAGTAAGTACCACTGGTGACTGTGTGAGTGGACTGAGTGAGTTTGGGAAATTCTCCTAATCTTGTACTGTGTATTCTGCAGGACTGAGTGAGTTTTGGTCGGTTATACTATTGCACATAACCAGGTGATGTAAAAATATGCCAATAGTAGTGTTACCTAAAGTTTGCTCAATACATGGGTGCATTTTTTAGTTTGTGGATCACTGCTTCGTTTCACAGGGCCATAATGACAAGGTGGTGTTTTGGTATGGTAACAAATGAAGTGTTCTTTTGCTCTGGGAACCAGGAGGGGCAAGTGAAAGTCTTGCCCCGGGGCAGCTGGTTGACCCTCTCTGGACCTGGTAGCAGATAGGAGAGCAGGTCCAGGATCAGCACGGCCCCGGTCATTACCTGACATCTTCGTCTCCGGCCACAGTGTGGCGCCGCCTTTTCAGCTCCTCGGAGAAGCGCCTCTTTCCCAGACTCCTCCTCTGCCCCGGGCTGTTCACGCCCCATGAGATTCGCCGCTCTTTTTTCTCCTCCCCTTTACAACTCTCCAGAGACTTTGACCTTGTTTAACCCCCGAAGCCAGGCGACAGCACAAGCATGCAGGTGAGGCACATACATCATGCAGGAGAGAGAAATAAAGCAACAAGAGACAGCAGCATGCATGAGACAGAACAGGCCATGCAGAAGAAAGAAAAGGGTCACCGATAACACGGACCACCGCTTTAGGAGCCAAACCCAGTGAACGCCGAGTGATTCGAGTGTATTCAAGTTTTTTTAATTACTTTTTATATTAATGACAGGAAAACAGAATAAGAATGAGTGAGGAGGGGAGAGAAAGAGAAAGTGATTGATATACCTATATACATATATATATATATATGTGTGTGTGTGTGTGTGTGTGTGTGTGTGTGTGTGTGTGTGTGTGTTTGTATATTTGTGCTGTGTGAAAGATTTAGGCCCTTAAAATTGTTTAAAACTATTTACTTGTGCAGTAATTACACAATATAACTAAAAGTCATATCTCAGACTTGGTTTTGAGATTTAATGGTTACATGTTTCCAATGAACTGCATTAATGTTTATTTGTATTCATGATATTATTAACATTTTTTGAAATATTAAGTCTTCTGGACAGATAAATACTTTGAAATGTACTTTTCTCAGATGGCCTAAGTCTCTTTCAGAGTAAAGTGTATTGGCAGTGCAGTTTCTATGACAACACAGACTTCTCTGTGTGTGTGCTGTATGTGTGTGAGTGTGCAGGTGTGTGTGTGTGTGTGTGTGTGTGTCTGACCTGAAGCGCCCGGGCGGTCTCTCTGATTGGACAGACATGTAGCTGGCGCTGCTGAGGCGCGAGGCACTGCTGGCTCGGGAGATGGAGGAGACATCGCTTACATCCCTGTCCGACGAGCGCGCAGACATGTTATCACAACTCCTCTTATACATCTACAACAAGAAAAGTATTATTATTATTATTATTATTATTATTATTATTAAGCAACCATGATCAACATCATTGTTACTATCATTGTTGTTGTTATTATCATTATTACTGTCATTATTACTGTCACTATTATTATTATTATCATTATTACTGTCATTACTCTCATTAGTATTATTATTATTATTATTGGCACACTTATATAATAGGAGAGACATTCAGTTTGTAAAGGTCAGATTGTAACCTTTTATAATGATATGACTACTAAAATATTTTATTATGATTTAAAGTTGATGACATTTCACATTTCAGAGACACTTTATTGTTTGCTAATGAATACATTACAATATCGAAAGATACAAGCTGGCATTTCAACAGCAATTGATGATGAACTAGCAGCATTAATTTAACGAAATGGAGTTGAAACTCAAAGAAGGAGGGATTTGCTTTAGGAATTGAGACATAGTTTTTATTCACTGATTATTAAAACTCAAATTAATGTAATACAGTGGGTGTAATACATATGGGAAATAATCAGGCATGCCTAAAATGTGCCTTATTAATATAGTGAAGTGGCCCCTTATAGTCACGTATGTGTGTGGGGACGGTACCTTGCTCAAGGGAACCTCAGTGGTACCACTAGCAGTTGGGATTCGAACCCATAACCTTCTGATCACAGGGGCAACCCCCTAACCACCAGGCCACCAGCTGCCCCAAGTTTCCATTTTCAGTTTATTTGATCATTCACTATTGTAAAAGTACAGGATTAAAATTTTAAAGTGCTCTCATCTAACGTCTTACAATCTAATATAAAAGCCCAAAGCTAACGCACTTGCCCTAAGCTAACACAAAACAATATTATGACAGAATATGACACTCTGTGATACTGATTTGTTGTATTTTTCCATATCTGCTATATCACTGCAAGGTAAAATGGACATCCAAACCAGGGCTGAAGCTGCTGTTCTATTATTAGAGGTACAGAGCACCATAACCTCTCAGTGAGTCAGAGAAAAGGTGCATTGCAGGCTGTAGGTTGATTGTATAAGTGCAGGTGAAATACTCTAAAAAAGGTCCTAGGACATTTTTTTTTGCGGCTGACTCACGTCTCTCTTGTTCTTGAGCTCCATCTCTTGGTCGTGGCCTGAGCTTGCGGAGGATCCTGGCCTATAGGAGGGCACTCGCATCTGACTCAACTGGCGAGCTCGCTCCTCCACCACCAACGCTGAGAGACAGACGGACAAAAAACAATAGATTAATCAAAATAAATGTATATGTATCAACTGTAAAAATCTGATATCAGTCCTTTATTAAGGCCAAAAATGTAGACAAAAATTAGGCACAAATCATAAGTGGTTTAAGAGGCAGGTAAAAGCCATTTGAAGACAATAGAGGAACAAAAGACTAAACATTGTGCATATATATCATACGACTATATATAAATTAGGGCATTAACACAAAAGACTAGTCAACTTCAGCGGCACAAGTCGATGCTCCCTGAGAGAAGTCGACTAGTCGTGTGTTTTTTCCCTCTCTCTGCCCTCGCTGGTGTACACAATGCAGTCTCTGCCTCTGATTGGCTGATGCTGACACACGTTCCGTGACTTAACTAATTATTATAGTCCCTTCATTAAAGGGGCGGTACCGTTGGCGCAAGTGTAATCTAAACACAACCAGACAAGAGACACAGCAGCAGAGGAGACACACACACATCACATGTGTGGAGATACTTCACTCTAGACACACAAACAGCACGGAGACCTGCA